>PIJE02001017.1:0-22248 GCA_002895965.2 Coryphaenoides rupestris | reverse complement strand
TAGTGGCTCATTGTGGGCCTGGTCTGTGACTCAACGCTGGGCCAGTAAGTGTTGGGATTTTTCTCTCGGTTATCTGATTCAACCATGCCGCCGCTTGGGGTGGTGTGCAGCACACACACACATTGCCCGCCGTTTTGCGCTATCGGCAGAGCCTAGACGAAGCTTGCCATGGGGAGGGGAGGGGGGTTCGGGGTAGTGGGAAAGAGAGAGAAAGGGAGAGAGAGAGCGGGAGAAGGAGAGATGCTATCTGAACAGAGCTCACAGTCCCCGGGACAAGCGGACCACGTCAGATTTACGCCCCCCCCCCCACCCCACCAACCCATCCTCTCTCCATCTTATTAATGATACTCTATCTCTCTGCTCATACATTACTACCACTGCATGACCGTACCCCACCCCCCACCCCCAGCACATTACCCTCTGCTTCCTTGCATTCTGCGAGGGGAGGGGATTGGCCTAATCGAGGGGCACCGGGATAGAGGGAAGACATTCCCAGCAGACCCCAGTAAAGATGCTGGGATTGCAGAGTGTCTGTGTGTGTGTGTGTGTGTGTGTGTGTGTGAGTGTGTGTGTGGGCCGACAGCCGGCGTAAGCATCCCATCATCAATATTTCAACCTCCACCCTTTTTTCCTCTCTCTCTCTCTCTCTCTCTCTCTCTCTCTCTCTCTCTCTCTCTCTCTCTCTCTCTCTCTCTGCGTTCTGAGTTAGCAGATACCACATCTGCTGTTTCAAGCTAACTGGCTCTCTCTCTCTAGTCCTCACAAGGGCTCCGTTCTTCACTGCCTCGGTTCTCCTCTGATCTTGAGGTCAGGTGTCCTGTGTGCAATCTGTGACCGTGAGTCTCGTATCTGAGCGCTTTCAACTGAAACCGAGCACACAGTTGACTTGAAAATAGAATGAGACAAAAGACACGCGACAAAGGAAAATCTCTATGTGCGTAGCATTGATTTATTTTGCCGTGTTCCCGCGTCACTCGCAAAGTGAAAATCGCTTTTCCACGCTCTCTCTCTCTAAAGAAAATGATCGATCACAATATATACAAGTGGGGAAAAATGCTATCGTTTTTCTCTTCCACTTTGTGTCTGTAATCGAAATTGATTCTCGCACTCACACCACACATTTGCAGACGGCATCCGGTGTCTCGGGTTGGTTTTCCTGGACTGCCTATCCCACCCTCACCTGTCTTTTCTACTCTTCCTTCTCCTGGGGCTTCCATTTCTTCTTGTTTTCTACTCCTAGCCATCTTTATAGGGGCCTACTCTCATTCTATGGGACATTCCAGAATTGTAGGACATTTTCTGTCCCACCCATGAAATTTCAAATAATCCATGCACAAAATACTAAAACATGCATGTGTTGTGTAAATTATACTTGTCCTGAGACAAAATGTAAATATACTTATAGAAAAAGTGGTTCCAAAATATTATTTAAAATACCAAATAGCTCTCGAGCGCCCCCTAAAATGGCATTTTTCTCTTGTCCCACCTTCTTGATGACCAACTTGCATGTCAAATATAACAGTTAAAATAAGTTTTAAAGCTACTTTTTTGGGTATGATTTTGTTTATATATGTCTCTTGTAATTGTTTAAACAATTTGTTTAATCATCAACATATTTTAAATAATAGTAATTATGCACTGAAATTGTGTCCCACAATATGCGCGCAACCCTGTTACCGAAACATATTTAGCCTAGCAGAATCCTACAATTAAGCCTACAATTAAACAGTTGCATCTCCTTCAGTTCACTCAGAAGGAACAGTTTATTATCTATAGTAAAATTAAATGTGTATGTATAATTTAGCATAATCTACATGTTTTAAATGTATTACCATATTTTCCAGAATATAAATTGCCTTTTTTTTTTATTATTGCCACCAAGCCTAAGCATGTTAAGGTTGCAACAACTACCTGGATGGGATTATTAACTCAAAATGAACTGAACTGTGTTTAAATCATGTTCAGATCATTTTCAATAGGTTAATAGACATTTTAAAAATTTAAAATTGATTTCTACAGAGTTCTTGCCCACCATTGAGCGCTGCTGAAAAGCAGAGGCGCTACCGTGCCAGGCGTGATGCTGATGAACAGAGGAGACAGCAGTACTTGGAAAAAGAGAAAGAGAAGTGGAGGAAAGACATAGAAACAGGGAAGAAGAAAAGGCAAAAAGACCGCAGTGTGAGAGAGCAGCGTGCCCAGCGAAAAAAGTGGGAAGAGGCTCATAAGAGGTATAATGTCAGGAAAAAGGTACTTGAAGGATTAAACACCCTCCAGTCGGCCCTGATCCTCCAGTCAGGCCATGAATTCCAGTCAGACGAACAACTCCAGTCAGGCCAGAATCTCCAGTCAGACGAACAACTCCAGTCAGGCCAGAATCTCCAGTCAGCTCTCAACCAGGGACTTCAAGGCCAGGACAGAAATTTAGGTTATTGAGGAATGCAAGTTAGTGTAAGCACAGATCATAAGTTAATGGCTGGCGATGTCTATTTTGCTGCAGGTGAAATGATTAAGTGACAATATATTTATGTGTATATGTTTCTTTTAGGCAACATGATCTTGGGAAAAGAAAAAGGAGGGCTGCCAAAGCAAAATTAAACAGGGAGTTGCAGAAAATACAGGATCAGTTGAGGAAAGTCGAACAGCGAGCAGGAAAAATACAGAAAGCGGCTCCAACGATTGAAAAAGGACCATCCATCTCCAAGATCCAAAGTCAACAAGTTGCTTCAGCAAATCTCAGGCACATCCTTAAGGAGAACCCTGTTGTTCCATACAGCAGTAGCTGAGGAAGTACGAGTACCAAGTACGCACATTCAAAGAGAGAGAGTGACAGACAAATCATTGCAGGAATAGTCACCAGCAAAATCCTGAATCCGCCCCTACTGGGTTGTGCATCCAACACTGGCAGATCGTGAAACATGCATGTGCAAACAACATGAAAATCTAGGTTTTATTGCCAAAAAAGCTTCACCAGATGCACATCATTGACACATCCAATTTGGAAAGCCTGACACAAGCCATCACATGGGACACCACAAGAAAGCAGTGTATGTATGGGGAATGTGAAGAATGCAGCAATAATACCTATGCACTCACAAGCCACTACAGAGCCACCGATTGCATCTCCTACCTTCAGTGGGCCACTGTGGACAAAGAGCACAAAAATGATCCTGGAGCAGCCTCAAAGATCACTTTGAAAAAGAATTTGAATGCTCCCAAGAAGAGCTGGTGGAAACGTTTGCCATTTTGCTCCAGAAGTTCAGGCGGCATCTCTATAACATCAGACAGCAATATGCTTTCTCACGGGCCCTGAAGCTGAACCTCCCTGCAAATGAATGTGCAGTCCATATTGACTTCTCAGAGAATTACGGCTGCAAGTACAGCGCTGAAGTACAAGCTGTCCATTTTGGTGCATCACACCAACAGGCCACTTTGCACACTGGGGTCTACTATGTGGGGGGGCATCTGCCCCTACCTCCTTCTGCACTATATCGGCATCCAGACTGAAGGGACCACCTGCCATATGGCAACACCTGGAGCCCATCCTGAGAGAAATCCGAGAGAGATTGCCCGGGATGTGACAACCATCCATTTTTTTTAGCGATGGTCCTTGCTCACAGTACAAACAGCGTGGTAATTTTTACCTCTTTTGTACTGACATTTTCAAGAAGGGGTTTACAAGAGGAACCTGGAACTGCTTCGAAGCCAGCCATGGCAAAGGTGCCCCAGATGGTGTGGGTGGCACATTGAAGAGGAGGGCCGACAGGCTTGTCAGCCAAGGAGTTGATATCCCCACGGCATTGTCCCTGTACCAAGCTCTGAGTGAGGGACAATCAAAGGTGAAATTGTTTTACATTCAGGAGCAAGCTGTGGAGGTGGCAGTGACAGAAATGCCAGCTGACCTTCCAGCCATACCGTCCACAATGAGGCTCCACCAGGCGGTCACTCTTTCACCTGGGAAAATTCTCTATCGCGACGTCAGCTGCATGTGTTCTGCAACAGGGAATCTGGAGTGTGATTGCCAAAAAACCAAGCGCTTCAGTTTTAATCCCACAGATGACCACACAGAAGACCCCATACACAGCACACCAGACGAAGTGCAGTGGCACAGTCCAGAGGTTGTGGGGAAATGGTGTGCCCTGGTGTACGACCACGCCATCTACCCAGGGATCATCCAAGATGTGAATGAGACCCACTGCCAGGTGAAATGTATGCATAAAGTGGCCGTCGAGGGACGATCTCCATTGGTATCCCTTCGAGGATGTGCTGACCCTCATTCCTCCCCCAGAGAACGTTAACTCACGCCACATGGCCATCGCAAGAGAGGTATGGGATACTCTGGCCAGCCACGAAAATTAAATCTGAACATTATAACATCAGCTTTCTAAAATATTGATCAGTTCATGAGTATTTTGGATATGCTCATTCATTTTAATTTCCAGGTTGTCGGCCTACTGTAATATGACTATTTTTTATGTTTGTTCATTGAATATTTGATCAGATCCAGTTTGATCAGTTTGTTGACATGTTTATCTTTTTTATCATTCCTACTCATCCTGTTGATCCTTCATGGAAAAGATATATGAAATATCATTAAACATTCCTGTGGTCCTGAGTATATATTTGTCACATTTATGTCATGATCTAAAATCAAAAGTAATATATCCATTCAACCCTGTTACTTTGCGCAACCCTGTTACTCTAATTTCAACCCTGTTACTGTTATGTCATTTTTATTAAAATAATCTTAAATGATTTTCTCAGCTCACAAGGGTTTAACCTATTGTCCTTTTAATAGTTAGAATGATTATACGCATAAAATATTTGAGCAAATATTTGAAAATAAATACTGAAATTAGTAAAATAAAACGTATGTTTAAAGGGGCAAGATAGATTTCAAAAGTTGCTTAAATTAATATAGTTCAAGTCATATCTGAAATTAAATGAGTATTCAATGTGAATGTGACTTTCTTTACTTAATGTAAAAGGATTTATTAAACAATATTTTAAAATATACTTTTTCAGGTTCCTGAGTATTCGTAACAGGGTTGCACCAAGCATAATATAAACATCTCATAAAAGTATACCTTTGATGCCTGAGCTGGACGAATCAAATTATTTGATGGTTTATTACCTGTTCTTCTTAAATACATAACAGAAAATTATAAAGTAAAGGGTACATTTTTTCAAAAGTGTTGATGCCTAAAATTGTCCTCCAATTCTGGAATGACCCCTATAGGTCCTATCACCTAACAAAATCACCTCCTTCCGCACACTCTCTCCTCTCTCTCTCTCTTTTATCCCCCCCACCCCCCCCCACCCCCGCCCAGAGATTAATTACTCCAAGCTCCATAAAGATCAGCCTGTATTTTAAACAGCTGAGAGGAGTCCTAGCCGGGGGCCTACATTTCAGGGACTCACTAGAGGAGAAATAAATAGGTTTTGCGTGCATCTGAAAGGGAGGGGAGGGGGGGGGGGGAGGGGGGGCGAGGTCAACTCTTCTTGTATCATATCGGAACACATTGTGTGTTATCTTAAATAATTAATGATGCACACACACACACACACACATGCGTAGGCACACGTGTGCATCATGTACTAGTGTTGAGCACACACCTGCTTCGTTGTAGGTGGCCGACAGCTTTTCGAGCATCTCCCGGTCCAACGCTAGGATCTGCTGCTCCAGGATGGAGGCGTAGGAGGTGCGCCTCTCTCCTTGTTCTCCTCCTTCTTCCTTCTCCTTCTCCCTTGTCCTTGTCCTTGTCCTTCTCTCGTTCGTAGGCCAGCAGCTGCTGCCGGAGAGCTTCGGGCAGGTGGGTTTTGGCAAATTCGGCAGCGGCCTGGTCATGGAGAACACAGGGTGAGACGCAAACGGGATTAGCCAACGGAAGCAGGGGGGAATAAATGCAAACGAATAAGTCGTGTTTTTCCCTGGATTTACAAGGATGTGCGTCCTGGAAAGGTGTGTGAATCGGAACATTAGAACGCATAGCATATACCTGCAAACACAGGCAGGCAAACACACACTTTCACACACACACACACACACACACACACACACACACACACACACACACACACACACACACACACACACACACACACACACACACACACACACACACACACACACACACACACACACCAAAGCACGACACCCACCCACCCACCACCATTTTTGGACGGTAGACAGTACAGTGCAATGATGGGCCCGTCCTCTGTGGCTGGCCAAATAAATCACTGATAAGCAGAAAGAGATAAGGGGAAAAAGTGCAATGCTAGTCACACCCACACACACACACACACACACACACACACACACACACACACACACACACACACACACACACACACACACACACACACACACAGACACACACACACACACACACGCACACACTCCACTGTAGGATGCAGGAGAAAGTGTATCCTGTGACCTATCCATTTTACCTGCAGGATAATGCCGGCCACTTCTAACATGCCTCTCAATAGTGCCCCCCCCCCCCCCCCCTGCCCACCCAGGACTATGCAGGCCAAGAAAGGGAACACCAGGAACATAAGTCAGGCATAGTTATCAAAAGTTCCATGCGTTTCGAGAAGTGTCAGTCAATACGCTGACGATCTCTCTCTCTCTCATCTCTCTCTCACCATCTCTCATCTAATGCGATCCAATGTCTTCTTCATGTCCAAAAGAACTCTGTCCAACCATTCCCAAGTTAGCTGAGCATGTGGTTGTAGAGAGACCTAATGAAGGCTGCAGGGACAGAAATAGATTTTAATTTACTTGGTGCATAATGCCAATGTCACAGGGTAGTAGAGTCCTGCAGATGACCCCTATTTCAAAAATGCTCACACAAGAGTCTATGTTTGGCTCTCTCTCTCTTTCTCTCTCCCTCTCTCTGTTTCTTTCTCTCTCTCTCTCTCTCTCTCTCTTTGGTGATTTTGAAAGTCCATGTTAACTCTTTCATTGGTCTGACTGCTGCCTCTTGTCCTCCTCAGCCAACATGAAAACTCTGCTGCTGGTTTACTTAGAAAACACTCAGGAGACACATTTCCATTTCCATTTCCGACTCTCTTGACCTCCAGCCATTTACACAGTTTTTGCGTGTGTGAGTGTCTTAGGCTGCTCACTCTCTCGCTCATCTCCAATTCCAGTCATCCTCTCTGATTCAATTATGTTGTTGTTGTGGTTTGGGCCTCGGGGAGAGCAGGCCTGGGCTGGGTCTGCCTTCTGCTACTCCCTGTTCTTTTAGGCTACATCTCTCTCTCTCTCTCTCCTCCTGTCCTGTCTTTTCTCTCTCTCTCTCTCTCTCTCTCTCTCTCCCTCTCTCTCTTTCTCTTTCTCTCCCTCTCTCCGTCTCCCCGTCTGTCTCTAATTGCTTCATCGCCAGCAATTAGAGCCATTTGTGTGCAACAGTGTGCTGGTCCCAGACACTCCTATCGTTTGCCACTGGCTGCCGGGGTTATAAAGGCTGGTTCAAAGGTCAATACAAGAGTGCAACGTTTCTCTCCTTGGTGATGCTTCACAAAGTGTAATTGGCCGTCCATCAGAGCTGTGAGAATGTGCGTGTGTGTGTGTGTGTGTGTGTGTGTGCGTGTGTGTGTGTATGTGTGTGTTGACATGAGTGTATCAAAGACGCTCGCGCTAAAATGTAACACTACATTATGAAAATGTGCACAGAGAAAAAGCAAAGGTGTAAAATATGTGCAAAATCCTATCTTGTAAAGAAAGAAAGAGAAAAAGAAAGAAAGGTAGAAAAAAAACGAGGGAGCAAACAAACGAACAAAGGAAAAAACGAATAAAAGAACAGAGAACGTGTCATCGTGGGCCAGCGGTGGAATTCTCCAGACATGAGGCTGGCATGAGTTCTGGCCTTGATGAAAAGCCTTGTTAGAGATAAAACAAAGTGACAACAAACAAAGCAAACATGCCACTATCTGTTCCACCAGCACCACCACCGCCTCCACCGCCGCCGGCTGCACCAGACACACATCTCTCCGTGTTTAGTCTGGCAGGGCGGCGCGGTGAGAGGCAGCGAGCAAAACCATTGATTTAGACGAACGCAGACACACAAATGAGGTTATGTTTTAATAACCGACACCATTGTTCATTTCAACGAGCAACCTCGGTTCTAATGAACCACGCTACAATGATATCTGTCTGTGGAACTTTCACGATGAGACACAACATTGCTAAACAAACGCGGGAGGGGCACAACAACAACCACGATGACTTCTTTCTTACAATTAGATTAGACGGGATGTGATGAGGCCCCACAGGACGCACAGCCACTGTATACACCACAGTGCGTCTAAGCCACTCGATCACAAGGCACCTCAGTGGCACTTGAGGTGAGACAGACTTTTAAAACGTTTCTTGGCGCAGGTTTAATTCATTTATTTCCAGATTGCTATTGTGAAATTCTGCAGTTCCTTATCTTTTTAGAGACACGCAAAGGTTAATAAGGTAGCACTACCTCCACATTATTCACTTCGTTTGAAAAACATCTAAAATAGAACAAGAAGTCATTGAAATACTCTTAAAGAGCTCTTTTAATTAGTGCCAGAGTAAAAATTATTATCTGTGCTTACACTAACTTGCATTCCTCAATAACCTAAATTTCTGTCCTGGCCTTGAAGTCCCTGGTTGAGAGCTGACTGGAGATTCTGGCCTGACTGGAGTTGTTCGTCTGACTGGAATTCATGGCCTGACTGGAGGATCAGGGCCGACTGGAGCAGCGTGCCCAGCGAAAAAAGTGGGAAGAGGCTCATAAGAGGTATAATGTCAGGAAAAAGGTACTTGAAGGATTAAACAGCCCTCCAGTCGGCCCTGATCCTCCAGTCAGGCCATAAATTCCAGTCAGACGAACAACTCCAGTCAGGCCAGAATCTCCAGTCAGACGAACAACTCCAGTCAGGCCAGAATCTCCAGTCAGCTCTCAACCAGGGACTTCAAGGCCAGGACAGAAATTTAGGTTATTGAGGAATGCAAGTTAGTGTAAGCACAGATCATAAGTTAATGGCTGGCGATGTCTATTTTGCTGCAGGTGAAATGATTAAGTGACAATATATTTATGTGTATATGTTTCTTTTAGGCAACATGATCTTGGGAAAAGAAAAAGGAGGGCTGCCAAAGCAAAATTAAACAGGGAGTTGCAGAAAATACAGGATCAGTTGAGGAAAGTCGAACAGCGAGCAGGAAAAATACAGAAAGCGGCTCCAACGATTGAAAAAGGACCATCCATCTCCAAGATCCAAAGTCAACAAGTTGCTTCAGCAAATCTCAGGCACATCCTTAAGGAGAACGCTGTTGTTCCATACAGCAGTAGTTGAGGAAGTACGAGTACCAAGTACGCACATTCAAAGAGAGAGAGTGACAGACAAATCATTGCAGGAATAGTCACCAGCAAAATCCTGAATCCACCCCTACTGGGTTGTGCATCCAACACTGGCAGATCGTGAAACATGCATGTGCAAACAACATGAAAATCTAGGTTTTATTGCCAGAAAGCTTCACCAGATGCACATCATTGACACATCCAATTTGGAAAGCCTGACACAAGCCTTCACATGTGACACCACAAGCAAGCAGTGTATGTATGGGGAATGTGAAGAATGCAGCAATAATACCTATGCACTCACAAGCCACTACAGAGCCACCGATTGCATCTCCTACCTTCAGTGGGCCACTGTGGACAAAGAGCACAAAAATGATCCTGGAGCAGCCTCAAAGATCACTTTGAAAAAAGAATTTGAATGCTCCCAAGAAGAGCTGGTGGAAACGTTTGCCATTTTGCTCCAGAAGTTCAGGCGGCATCTCTATAACATCAGACAGCAATATGCTTTCTCACAGGCCCTGAAGCTGAACCTCCCTGCAAATGAATGTGCAGTCCATATTGACTTCTCAGAGAATTACGGCTGCAAGTACAGCGCTGAAGTACAAGCTGTCCATTTTGGTGCATCACACCAACAGGCCACTTTGCACACTGGGGTCTACTATGTGGGGGGGCATCTGCCCCTACCTCCTTCTGCACTATATCGGCATCCAGACTGAAGGGACGACCTGCCATATGGCAACACCTGGAGCCCATCCTGAGAGAAATCCGAGAGAGATGCCCGGATGTGACAACCATCCATTTTTTTTAGCGATGGTCCTTGCTCACAGTACAAACAGCGTGGTAATTTTTACCTCTTTTGTACAGAAATTTTCAAGAAGGGGTTTACAAGAGGAACCTGGAACTACTTCGAAGCCAGCCATGGCAAAGGTGCCCCAGATGGTGTGGGTGGCACATTGAAGAGGAGGGCCGACAGGCTTGTCAGCCAAGGAGTTGATATCCCCACGGCATTGTCCCTGTACCAAGCTCTGAGTGAGGGACAATCAAAGGTGAAATTGTTTTACATTCAGGAGCAAGCTGTGGAGGTGGCAGTGACAGAAATGCCAGCTGACCTTCCAGCCATACCGTCCACAATGAGGCTCCACCAGGCGGTCACTCTTTCACCTGGGAAAATTCTCTATCGCGACGTCAGCTGCATGTGTTCTGCAACAGGGAATCTGGAGTGTGATTGCCAAAAAACCAAGCGCTTCAGTTTTAATCCCACAGATGACCACACAGAAGACCCCATACACAGCACACCAGACGAAGTGCAGTGGCACAGTCCAGAGGTTGTGGGGAAATGGTGTGCCCTGGTGTACGACCACGCCATCTACCCAGGGATCATCCAAGATTTTTATCATTCCTACTCATCCTGTTGATCCTTCATGGAAAAGATATATGAAATATCATTAAACATTCCTGTGGTCCTGAGTATATATTTGTCACATTTATGTCATGATCTAAAATCAAAAGTAATATATCCATTCAACCCTGTTACTTTGCGCAACCCTGTTACCGGTACTCTAATTTCAACCCTGTTACCTGTTATGTTATTTTTATTAAAATAATCTTAAATGATTTTCTCAGCTCACAAGGGTTTAACCTATTGTCCTTTTAATAGTTAGAATGATTATACGCATAAATATTTGAGCAAATATTTGAAAATAAATACTGAAATTTGTAAAATAAAATGTATGTTTTGAAAAGTTGGGCAAGATAGATTTCAAAAGTTGCTTAAATTAATATAGTTCAAGTCATATCTGAAATTAAATGAGTATTCAATGTGAATGTGACTTTCTTTACTTAATGGTAAAGGATTTATTAAACAATATTTTAAAATATACTTTTTTCAGGTTCCTGAGTATTCGTAACAGGGTTGCACCAAGCATAATAAATAAAACATCTCATAAAAAGTATACCTTTGATGCCTGAGCTGGACGAATCCAATTATTTGATGGTTTATTACCTGTTCTTCTTAAATACATAACAGAAAATTATAAAGTAAAGGGTACATTTTTCAAAAGTGTTGATGCCTAAATTGTCCTCCAATTCTGGAATGACCCCTATAGGTCCTATCACCTAACAAAATCACCTCCTTCCGCACACTCCCTCTCTCTCTCTCTCTTTATCCCCCCCCCACCCCCGCCCAGAGATAATTACTCCAAGCTCCATAAAGATCAGCCTGTATTTAAACAGCTGAGAGAAGTCCTAGCCGGGGGCTATAGACGGCCCTTCTCAGCAACATTTCAGGGACTCACTGGAGGAGAAAATAATAGTTTTGTGTGCATCTGAAAGGGAAGGGAGTGGGAGGGGAGGTCAACTCTTCTTGTATCATATCGGGAACACATTGTGTGTTATCTTAAATAATTAATGATGCACACACACACACACACACACATGCGTAGGCACACGTGTGCATCATGTACTAGTGTTGAGCACACACCTGCTTCGTTGTAGGTGGCCGACAGCTTTTCGAGCATCTCCCGGTCCAACGCTAGGATCTGCTGCTCCAGGATGGAGGCGTAGGAGGTGCCGCCTCTCTCCTTGTTCTCCTCCTTCTCCTTCTCCTTCTCCCTGTCCTTGTCCTTGTCCTTCTCTCGTTCGTAGGCCAGCAGCTGCTGCCGGAGAGCTTCGGGCAGGTGGGTTTTGGCAAATTCGGCAGCGGCCTGGTCATGGAGAACACAGGGTGAGACGCAAACGGGATTAGCCAACGGAAGCAGGGGGGAATAAATGCAAACGAATAAGTCGTGTTTTTCCCTGGATTTACAAGGATGTGCGTCCTGGAAAGGTGTGTGAATCGGAACATTACAACGCATAGCATATACCTGCGAACGCAGGCAGGCACACACAAACACACACACACACACACACACACCGACACCCACCCACCCACCACCATTTTGGACGGTAGACAGTACAGTGCAGTGATGGGCCCGTCCTCTGTGGCTGGCCAAATAAATCACTGATAAGCAGAAAGAGATAAGGGGAAAAAGTGCAATGCTAGTCACACACACACACACACACACACACACACACACACACACACACACACACACACACGCACACACTCCACTGTGGGATGCAGGAGAAAGTGTATCCTGTGACCTATCCATTTTACCTGCAGGATAATGCCGGCCACTTCTAACATGCCTCTCAATAGTGCCCCCCCCCCCCCCCCCCCCCACCCAGGACTATGCAGGCCAAGAAAGGGAACACCAGGAACATATGTCAGGCATAGTTATCAAAAGTTCCATGCGTTTTGAGAAGTGTCAGTCAATACGGCTGAACGATCTCTCTCTCTCTCTCTCACTCTCTCTCTCACCATCTCTCATCTAATGCGATCCAATGTCTCTTCATTCTCAAAAGAAACTCTGGTCCAACCATTCCAAGTTAGCTGAGCATGTGGTTGTAGAGAGACCTAATGAAGGCTGCAGGGACAGAAATAGATTTAATTTACTTGTGCATAATGCCAAATGTCACAGGGTAGTAGAGTCCTGCAGATGACCCCTATTTCAAAATGCTCACACAAGAGTCTATGTTTGGCTCTCTTCTCTCTTTCTCTCTCCCTCTCTTGTTTCTTTCTCTCTTCTCTCTCTCTCTCTCTTTGGTGATTTTGAAAAGTCCATGTTAACTCTTTCATTGGTCTGACTGCTGCCTCTTGTCCTCCTCAGCCAACATGAAAACCTCTGCTGCTGGTTTACTTAGAAAACACTCAGGAGACACATTTCCATTCCATTTCCGACTCTCTTGACCTCCAGCCATTTACACAGTTTTGCGTGTGTGAGTGTCTTAGGCTGCTCACTCTCTCGCTCATCTCCAATTCCAGTCATCCTCTCTGATTCAATTATGTTGTTGTTGTGGTTTGGGCCTCGGGGAGAGCAGGCCTGGGCTGGGTCTGCCTTCTGCTACTCCTGTTCTTTTTAGGCTACATCTCTCTCTCTCTATCTCTCTCTCTCTCTCTCTCCCTCTCTCTCTTCTCTCCCTCTCTCCGTCTCCCCGTCTGTCTCTAATTGCTTCATCGCCAGCAATTAGAGCCATTTGTGTGCAACAGTGTGCTGGCCCCAGACACTCCTATCGTTTGCCACTGGCTGCCGGGGTTATAAAGGCGGGTTCAAAGGTCAATACAAGAGTGCAACGTTCTCTCCTTGGCGATGCTTCACAAAGTGTAATTGGCCGTCCATCAGAGCTGTGAGAATGTGCGTGTGTGTGTGTGTGTGTGCGTGTGTGTGTGTATGTGTGTGTTGACATGAGTGTATCAAAGACGCTCGCGCTAAAATGTAAACTACATTATGAAAATGTGCACAGAGAAAAAGCAAAGGTGTAAAATACGTGCAAAATCCTATCTTGTAAAAAGAAAGAAAGAGAAAAAGAAAGAAAGGTAGAAAAAAAACGAGGGAGCAAACAAATGAACAAAGGAAAAAACGAATAAAAGAACAGAGAACGTGTCATCGTGGGCCAGCGGTGGAATTCTCCAGACATGAGGCTGGCATGAGTTCTGGCCTTGATGAAAAGCCTTGTTAGAGATAAAACAAAGTGACAACAAACAAAGCAAACATGCCACTATCTGTTCCACCAGCACCACCACCGCCTCCACCGCCGCCTGCACCAGACACACATCTCTCCGTGTTTAGTCTGGCAGGGCGGCGCGGCGAGAGGCAGCGAAGCAAAACCATTGATTTAGACGAACGCAGACACACAAATGAGGTTATGTTTTAATAACCGACACCATTGTTCATTTCAACGAGCAACCTTGGTTCTAATGAACCACGCTACAATTATATCTGTCTGTGGAACCTTCACGATGAGACACAACATCGCTAAACAAACGCGGAGGGGCACAACAACAACCACGATGAGTTCTTTCTTACAATTAGATTAGACGGGATGTGATGAGGCCCCACAGGACGCACAGCCACTGTATACACCACAGTGCGTCTAAGCCACTCGATCACAAGGCACCTCAGTGGCACTTGAGGTGAGACAGACTTTTAAAACGTTTCTTGGCGCAGGTTTAATTCATTTATTTCCAGACTGCTATTGTGAAATTCTGCAGTTCCTTATCTTTTTAGAGACACACAAAGATTAATAAGGTAGCACTACCTCCACATTATTCACTTCGTTTGAAACCCCCCCCCTCCTTCACAAACATCTAAAATAGAACAAGAAGTCATTGAAATACTCTTAAAGAGCTCTTTTAATTAGTGCCAGAGTAAAAATTATTAGTCTTCACAGCACACAAAACAACGCAGTTAAACTACGTATAAAACAAAATTGGTTAACTTTAAACTTGATACCTTTAGGTGCCACTACAGCTGGAGTTCAGAGCCATGAGCAAGCATAGTCTGTGTGTGTGTGTGTGTGTGTGTGTGTGTGTGTGTGTGTGTGTGTGTGTGTGTGTGTGTGTGTGTGTGTGTGTGTGTGTGTGTGTGTGTGTGTGTGTGTGTGTGTGTGTGTGTGTGTGTGTGTGTGTGTGTGTGTGTGTGTGTGTGTGTGTGCGCGCGTGTGTGTGTCTTCTCGTGTGTTTCAAACCCAATCCCTCATCCAATCCTACACACAGTCCATCAGGCAACCGCCAGGCCTTTCAAACAGTTCCATCCATCAGAGGCGGTGGAACAATGTGGAGAGTGGTCCAGTCTTCTCTGGAACCACCCTGAGGGATCCCTCTCATCAGGGAAGCTGAGAAAACCTTGTCATCTCTGGCAGAGAGCAAGCAGAAACGGGGGGGACGGAACGGGGGGACGGAACGGGAGAAACGGAAAGCAAAGAGAGAATGACAGGAAGACGCGTAGAGAGAATAGTACTAGTTACCAGTTACCAGTACTAGTTACCATATTTATGCTAGGATAACAACTAATAGGATAATTACTGTACTGCACTGGTCACTCATTCTTATCACTGCAGGAATGAATGGGGAATAAGCATTCCATTGTACTTGTTACACATGGCAATAAAGAAATCTTAAATCTTGAATCTTGAATCTTGAATCTTAGAACTCTGCTTGCTTCCACACTGGACGGTGGATATAACCGTCAGGACGAGACACCCACACAATCTTCATATATCTGTATCCATGCGAACGACAAAACAAACAATACTTGACAATGTCTTTTCTTTAAGTGTTCGAGTGCCAACAACAACAGAACCTGCGGAAAGAAGAAACCCAGTGTTCTTCATCACCTTGCGGTTCGGACGCTCTCATTGTCCGTCCAGCTGCAACAACAGCCTCCGCGCAGCAAAGTCTCCACAGGGAGGTTTTCATAGGATATAGCTCCTGATGCTACGCTACGCTACGCCGGGCCTGGAGCCACGACTCTTCTAACACGGCTATCCCACGGCTGGCAGCCATCAGGTGTGTGTGTGTGTACTAAGAATGCAGTAGACAATAGAAATGCTCCTGAGTTGATGGGATCTGATGTCTCTCCTCTGTCTAGAACCCTCCCTCGGCTTCTAAACTGAAAGAGACAGTTTTGAATTTAAATGAGATTCCCTCGAGCAACCCCCCCCCACCCACCCCCCCATAAGACCACCATAGAAGAAAGAAAAGACGTGATGATATGCAGACCTATCATTATTCTACACTTATTATACCTTCGGTGAGTCACCCGGGCGTGATGCGCTGGATTACTGCTTGGATAATCAAGCCCCCCCGCAGTGACAGCCTTGTGTGAGCAGCAACACACAGCCCAGCCCAGCACAGCACAGCCCAGCCCAGATGCTGTGTTCAGTCGCTGGAGTAACACACGCTTGTCTCAGCAAACCGATGTCAAGACACCAGAAACCGCAAATTCACACGAGTATTTGAACAGCGGGCAGAAGAGACATGTGAAGTGGCTTTGGGGTTGAGTCCTATACTTAAATAACACAAAGGGCAGAAATAACACAAATAACACAAAGGGCTGACTTGATCGGCAACCCCTCGGATGAGTCACTTCTCTGTCTGCCGATTTGAAAACTCTACACTTCTTCACTTGTTGTTGGTGTATATGTGTGTGTGTGTGTGTGTGTGTGTGTGTGTGTGTGTGTGTGTGTGTGTGTGTGTGTGTGTGTGTGTGTGTGTGTGTGTGTGTGTGTGTGTGTGTGTGTGTGTGTGTGTGTGGGCCTGTGATAAGTTTCTCCTCAGCGTGACAGCAGCAGAACCCACATGGATCTACAGAACTGTGTCCAGTAGTCACGATGTAGAGAGTGGGATGTAACACCACTGACTCCCACCCCCCACAGACACTATTGTGTTACATCAACACCTTTGACATCTTTTATTTATTGCACCTTTTTATAGCTTATTTATACATATATATATATAATTAGTTTTGTTTGCTTTTTTTTTATACTATTACTCTCTGCAACAATTTCGCAATAGTGAATTCAGATACATGTCTGTGGCAATGTCTTTTCTTGCCACACACCACCGCAAGTGGCTTTTTTGAGGCTCTTCAGAAAAAACGCAGGCAGTTGATGGCAAACCGGTTTATTGCAGATTGTATGTAGACAGAGCAGGTGGGGCAATGCTAGCGCTCTACTGAGTGCGTGTGGTTGGTGATGGCTGGTTTGCACCACCGGTGTGCAGCCTGGCCTCCACCAGCATGAAGCATGGAGAGCATCATCGGGGACTGACGATGCGATCTGGTGCTTGAGCCGAGGGCCGCGGTGTTGAGTGCAGTGCAGGCGGCGGTGTTGAGTGCAGTGCAGGCGGCGGTGTTGAGTGCAGTGCAGGCTGCGGTGTTGAGTGCAGTGCAGGCTGCGATGTTGAGTGCAGTGCTGCGGTGTTGAGTGCAGTGCAGGCGGCGGTGTTGAGTGCAGTGCAGGCTGTGATGTTGAGTGCAATGCAGGCGGCGGTGTTGAGTGCAGGCGGTGGAGTTGAGTGCAGTGCTGCGGTGTTGAGTGCAGTGCAGGCTGCGATGTTGAGTGCAGGCGGCGATGTTGAGTGCAGTGCAGGCGGTGGTGTTGAGTGCAGTGCAGGCTGCGATGTTGAGTGCAGGCGGCGATGTTGAGTGCAGTGCAGGCGGTGGTGTTGAGTGCAGTGCAGGCGGCGATGCTGAGTACAGGCGGCGGTGTTGAGTGCAGTGCAGGCTACGATTGGACGAGGCGAGGACGTGCAAGGACGGTCTTTTATTTCTATCAGAAATAGAAGCCCTGGTGGCGTGGGGGGGGGTGGGCGGGGGGGGCGACGCGAGATGAAAGTGTGTGTGTGGGCGCGCGGCGCAGTGTATCCGCTCTGCTGCCTGGCGGGAACAAGACGCAGCGAGACGACACACCGGGACTGACTTTTTTCTTTTTTATGGGACTGTTTTTACAACACACACACGAAGATGAAGGATGGAACGCCCGGGATTTAGCAATAATAATAAATTAGGACAAGACAGACAGACATGTTCTTCTTTGTGTGGAGTTGAAAACTTGCACAACGCCTTCCTGCCCACACACATGCACACGCGTATACACACACACGCACGCACGCACGCACACACAAACTGCCAGTAATAACAGCACTATCTCATTCTTCCATGTTATCCAACCCATAATAAACAGTACGGGGGGGGGGGGGGGGGGGGGGCTCTGGGAGGGTTATTGAGGCTCTGCATCAAAAAGTCTGTGCTTCCACGCAGATACAGCTACATAGAAAGTGACAGGAAACCTCATACATCATATTCCAGTTTGTATATATTAACCCACGGGGGCATTCATATGCAAATGAATAAGACATCTCTCGGAGGTTACGAACATTGTGAAGATGTAATGGCCAGAGAGAGAGAGAGAGAGGGGGAGACGGAGTGAGAGAGAGAGAGAGAGAGAGCGAGAGGGGAGGGAGAGGGAGTGAGAGAGTGTGTGTGTGTGAGAGAGAGAGAGAGAGAGAGAGGTGTGAGGGTGTGTGTGTGTGTGTGTGTGTGTGTGTGTGTGTGTGTGTGTGTGTGTGTGTGTGTGTGTGTGTGTGTGTGTGTGTGTGTGTGTGTGTGTAGACTCCACGATGCAAAGGGCAGAGCTGTGAAAGCGGACCAGTGCTGGAATAGAGCTTCAATAGAAATCCATTTAAAGTGCAGAAGTGGATGGAAACGCTTGACTGCTTAGAGTGTCAGAGAAATAAACATGAAATAGTCTCTCTTCGTTTGATAGAATCTGGACAGCACTTCCACACATCCATCCTTTATTCCCTCTGTCTCCCTCTGACACTCTCTCTCTCTCTCTCTCTGTCTCTCATTTCAAGTCTCCCGGAGGCTCTGAACCACCCCAGCAGGACCTCGCCCCCCCCCCCCCCCCGCACACCACACAGACACACACACACACACCACCACCCCAGACCCGCTGGGGCTGTTGGCTCATTCAAATTCCAATAAAGAATACTTAACTGCAAAGGTGACTGTCTGCATCTAAAAATATTCCCTCAAAACACACACACACACACACACACACACACACACACACACACACACACACGGTGCACCACGCCCACCCTCCCTGGCTGCCCAGTGTGCCCACCGCGCATACACGATGAGGAGACGACACCTCCCCTTTTGAGTGGCGGCTGCCATCAGTCACACACACTCACACACACCCGCACAGACTCACACACACTCACACTTCCGTCTCTGCGGGGACACTGGGGGCTGAGTCCCATGAGAAAAAGTGTGGACTCGTATTACAGCCTCACTATTGGCCTGCCCAGTTAGAAATGGTAAATGGATTGCATTTATATAGCGCTTGTATCCAAAGCGCTTTACAGTTGCCTCACATTCACCCATTCATACACCGACGGCGGTGCCAACCATGCAAGGTAACAACCAACACGTCAGGAGCAGTTAGGGTTCGGTGGCGTCTTGCTCAGGGACACCTCGACACGTAGCTAGGCAGAGCCCGGGGATCGAACCTCCAGCAACCTTCCTGTTGCCAGACAACCGCTCTTACCTCCCGAGCTACTACTGCCTATACTCCTTATAATCATCCTGTCACTCATCCTCCCCCCCCCACCCCCTTCACCGCCACCACCACCGTCTTGAGTTCTCAGCTGAAGATAAAGGCTTGACCAAATCTGCCTAACCGGGGGGGTTTCAGATTCAGAGCGTTGTGTGTGTGTGTGTGTGTGTGTGTGTGTGTGTGGTGTGTTTGTGTGTGTGTGTGTGTGTGGTGTGTGTGTGGTGTGTGTGCGTGCGTGCGTGGATCCACACAGCCTACCTACCGACCACAGTCTGTCCTTTGTGGACCATGCGGTTTTTCAGGGGGCATATCAAATAAAACAGCAGATCAGAGGAAACCTTCCAGCTGGGAGGGTGCACACCACTGTGGCAATACGGGGGAGATTTACACCACCAACATTTACTGTCCTTCTGTTATTCATTCCGTCACACACAGACCACACACACACACACACACACACACACACACACACAACACACGCACACACCCACGCACACACGCGCATGTGGTGGCCATAAAACCCAACGCTGGTCGTTAACTGCAACCCTGTCATTTCTTTTGGGAGCGAGTTTGAGTGGCGCTAACAATTTGGGGTAGAAGAGAAATGTGTGTATGTGTGTGTGATGTGTGTGTTTGTGCATGCCCACACACACACACACACACACACACACACACACACACACACACACACACACGTTTTTTGTTTTTGTTTCTGAAGTGGATGAGATGTGCCCACATGTACCAACGTGATAGATGGAATCACTATGGCCCCCAGTATGAAGGGGAGGAGACTGCCGCTCTCACTTCCTGGCTACAGATAAGAGAGAGGAGCTGTGGTGATCAGACTAACTCACAGTGGCATGAATCACCACCAGAACCAGGGGAGAGAGACACAGTGAGAGACAGAGAGAGAGAGAGAGAGAGAGAGAGAGAGAGAGAGAGAGGGAGAGAGAGAGAGCATCGGAAGCTGAATAAAGAAGGCAGCAGGGGAGGCAGCGAGCCCGGATGTGATAAAAACCATTTCAGATGTGGCCAGAACCCAAGCCCCCCTTGAGAATGATGATTAATGAGAATGAAGTAGGACAAGGGAGGGGGGGGGGGAAGAAGAGGGTGGGACTAAAGAGAGGGAGAGGAAGATAAAAATGAGAGGGGGATGAGAGAGGACACTTGAGAAAGGACGGAGCTTCATAATGTTCCCCACAAAGCCGTCGGAGTGAAGGGGGAGAATAACTATATCGTTTTTTGACACCATTCCAATGTAAAGGTTGTCAAATGTACACATTGATTAGCGATACCACGCGTGCACCCAAGTCCCTGCAAAACCAAGGTCGGGGTTTAACCTCGAGCTTGAGCGTATAAATGTGTTGACGAGAGTGGAACGGGCTGAGCCAAGTAAGGCTTCTTCTAATCCTTTGCAAAACATCTATTCAATTATGTATGTTATGTAAATGAAGTACCACTTACAAGTCGAAGTCGATACTACAATATCTCAAGAGGCACAGATTTTTTTGGCACTTTTTTTAACCGTACATATCCGCTAAGTATTTGATCTCCTTCACGCACACACACCAACACCACACACACACACACACACACACACGACAACACACACACACACACCATACACACACAATTATGGTCCGATGTAATCATACAGTGACCTGAAGGAATGATCCTTAATCATTAATATATATATATGCAGGCAAACCAGCAATTATGAAACTCGTTCCTATTAGCCTCAAGCCTTTCAAGCCTATGAATGCTTTGAAGACCTTGCTCCGTAATTCTTATCTTTATGTACACAGTGATATATTGCTTTGCTCCTTCAACAAATGCACTCTTTGTAAGTCGCTTTGGATAAAGCACAAATGCCAAATGCCCTAAATGTAAAAATGTATGTTTGTATTTTATGCAGGTTGCTTTTATATTTTATATTATATTCCAAAAAGTTTCCTCTGGCTTTCAACGCAAACGGATAGCCTCAGGCCCATTGGAACAGAACTCAGCAGTAACCACTATCTTCCCGTCTTCACAATCCGCCCCCAAAAAATCTAGTTATTTGAATGGGAAGTGCGCCTGGTGTTGGCTACTCGCAGGCGCCGCCGTCGTCACGTGACGGCCGGTGCGTAGAACAGATAGCGAGCAGAGGAGGAGGAGGAGGAGGAGGAGGAAGGAGGAGAACGGCGAGACCACCATATTCATTTCTCATAATGTACAGCTCGTCCGCTGCAATCGATACCGAGTCCAATTAAAAGCATCGACTGCTGCCGCAGGCGATGAAGATGTTGGGTTGCCTGCGGGTGCAGTCGGAGCACGGCGGCAGCCCCCGAGACCAGCGGCGGTGGTAGGCGGACAGAATGATAGTCCGCAGTTGAACAAGACACGTTGGAGGACTCAAGGTTCCTCCGAGCCCGCCCCAGAAGAGGAGGAGGAGGGCGGCTAAGCAGCTCTCGATCCCATCACCCCACCCACCCCGCTCTCTCCCCTCCTCTCCCCCCCAGGGGATGTAATATATACCCGGCATTAGGGTCAGCGCACACGCCTCTGGGGGCCTTCTTCGTCTTCACACGAAGTTTGGATGGCCGCTGGTCGAAGGCAGCAGAGCAGAGAGAGAGAGAGACATAGACGAGAGAGAGAGAAGAGAGGGTGGAGAGATGAGAGAGAGACACAGAGAGATGAGAGAGAGAGCGACAGAGAGACAGAGAGAGAGAACAGACAGAACAGACAGACAGACAGACAGACAGACAGACAGACAGACAGAGATTAGAGGGATGAGGGAGAGAGAGAGAGAGAGTGACAGAGAGACAGACAGAGAGGAAGCAGAGACAGGACATGACAGGACAGACAGACAGCAGAGGACAGACAGCGAACGAGATACAGAGAGGAGAGAGGGAGCGGGAGCGGTAGTACAAGAGAACAGACAGAGATACAGAGAGAGAGGGAGAGACAGAAGAAGACAGAGAGAAGTGGG
>PIJE02001016.1:101637-181369 GCA_002895965.2 Coryphaenoides rupestris | reverse complement strand
ATGGGCAGAAATTAAAGAGCTTAATCGACATTATTGGGACATTAATGAAGGGTTTAGGACATAATCTCTTCCTCGGCAGGTTACGAAAATAAAACAAAAACACAAAGCGAAGAATTAAAGCCACGGGTCAAAGTTTGATGCATACAATTAGGCAACGACCTTGTAAACTTAAAGTTATCAACCCAGTTACAACAATTCTCCTCTGCTAGAGGAAAACTACAGCTGTTTCCCCTCCTGCCGGTTGCTCAGGTGCGAACGTTGACACCTCTCAGGCCTTTATTCCACATAAGCACCACACCACACACACACACACACACACACACACACACACATGACACACTCCCTGCAGAGGGTGTGTAATGCCTGAGCTCTTCCTGGTATTGTTGCGGTTCATTCCACATACCAACACCCCTCACCGTTCATTACTGTTACACGTATCACGAAACAACATCACACACCACACACACACACACACAGACAGACGCAACACACGGCACACAATACGGACACAACACACACCACACACACCGACGTCGTATTGAGCGTCGGAGTGAAGGTGAACTTCCCATGAAATGGCTGATATGGACTGGAACTGTCTGTTCCAGTTACTAGTCAGACCAAGTAAAAATAGCCCTCCATACATCCGATATGACTCACAAGACGACCACGCTCCGACGAAAGACGACGACAATTCACGCAATTGCATCTGGAAAGCTCAAAACAAAACCCCCCAAAAAAACCCTCCCCTTCTTCAATAATCCCAACCACTTATCAATATTACAAGTGGCTGAGATCAATCCTGTTCAACCACCGCCCCCCACCCGACACCCCTCAGAGGGTTCCTAGTGGACATGGCTTCATGCTCTCCCTCTTCAAAGAGAGAGAGAGAGAGAGAGAGAGAGAGCGAGAGAGGAACATGAAGAGACGTGTCGGGGAGTTGTTCTTCTCTCTCTCCACCGTCGCTCGCTTCAAACCCGGCGCCCATTATGCAGTTAGCCACGGCGCGGCCATCGCTGTAATTTCAAACCTCCACCCAAATCTGATTTAATGAGAGCAATTGGATCCACGGAGAGGGAGAGAGGAGGAGAGAGAGAGAGAGAGAGAGATGAGAAGGGAGAGAGGAGGGGGAGGAGGAGAGAGAGCAGAGGGGTAAGCTTTCACAAGAGGGCCCTTTATTTATTTTATTTATTTTATTTTATTCTTTTTTTAATGTTTTTTATTCAGCCTAGAGGAGAGAGAAAGCACACAAAAAGGACTAGAGGAGCTGCTATTCACGTTGGGCTTCAAAGCGGGCCGCCTTATTATTGTGCAGACGACACTTAATTTCTCTTATCTGCTGGCAGTATAGCTCCTCCAGAGCTGGGAGAGGCAGAGAGAGAGGAAGAGAAGGAGAGGAGAGTGAGCAGAGGAGGAGGAGAAGGTGGAGGACGAGGGGGAGAAGGAGAGGGAGGAAGGAGGAAGGAGGGAGGAGAAGATGAGGAGGAGGACGGGAGAAAGAGCAGGAGGAGGAGAGGAGAGGAGGGGAAGAAGATCAAGGAGTAGGAAGACGAGGGAAGAGGAGAGGAGAAGGAGATCAGCGAGTAGGCAGAGGAGGAGGGGAGAAGGCAAAGCAGTAAGGAGGAGGAGGAGGATGAGGGAGGGATGGTTGGGGGGTGGTGGTAGTGTGTGGTGGTGGGTGATGATGCTGGAGGATGTATGGAGCATATACACACAGAGGACAAAGAAAGAAAGACTTCAAATAGCGAATTTGAGAAAAGACAGAAAGGAGAAGAAGGAGGAAAATGGAGGAGGAGTTGTTAAGATATACAGTTGGGCTGTCGGTGTGTGTGGTGTGTGTTGATGTGTGTGGTGTGTGGTGTGTGTGTCGTGTGTGTTGTGTTGTTGTGTGTGTAGGTAGGGCTCTAGTAGTGCTGGTGTCCTCTGTTCAGGACCCTGGAGATGGAATGTGTGGTGCTTGCTGTGTCTGGGTGGTTGGTATGTGTGCGTGTGTGTGTTTGATGAGGACTCCACGCTCGTAGGTGGAGGTAGGACTCGGCTGGCCCGCCAGGTTCCATCCGGCCCTTTTGTTTCCCGGCGGCTGCTTGCTTGCATGTGTGTGTGTGTGTGTGTGTGTGTCTGCTCAGGAGACAACCTCTGACAACCTCTCCGCTTGTCCTTGTGAGCCGACGCTGCGAGCGCTATTGAGCTGTGTGTGTGTGTGATATTTCTGGCAACAGTGTCAAGATGAATGTGTCATTGCGCTCCATTTTAACTCTTTTTTTTGTTCTCTTTGACATTAAAACATAAAAAGTAAGCCAACATTCTTGTTTTGGTTGATCTTTTAGGACGGGGCTGCGGCTCACACATTTTGGCTCCATTAGAAATTAGTTGGTTCATTATATTTGCACACATGAATAGCCTAATAGAGCTCGATTAGACGTTAGCCAGCGAGATGCTAGCCAGCATTAGGTTAGCCAGCGTGATGCTAGCCAGCGCAACGTTAGCCTGCGTGATGTTAGCCAGCACAATGTTAGCCTGCGAGATGTTAGCCAGCGCAACATTAGCCAGCGAGATGTTAGCCAGCGATGTTAGCCAGCGCAATTAGCCTGACGTGATGTTAGCCAGCACACGTTAGCCAGCGACGTTAGCCAGCACAACGTTAGCCAGCGCACCGTTAGCCTGCACTACTTTTGCCAGCGCTACATTGTCCAGCATTACGTTAGCGTGCACAACATTATCCAGCGATTATCACGTTATCTAGCGCAACAACATTATCGCGGCGATGTTAGCCACTGCTAGAAATCCTTGCGGGGAAGCGGAACAGAGCAGCGTCTCCAGTGTCCGCCTTTAGCGCCCAACAAAGCATCTTAGCCGGCGGCAATACGGCCGGAAACCTTTGAGGTCGGATTGAAGGAAGGAACGTTCAAAAAACGAAGAACAAAATGTCACCAATTCCATCTGTGAAGAGGATTTTAGATCGAGAGTCTGACAATGGCCGCGCAGCACTTCAAAGGGGAGTCACGTCTTCAAACGCAGCCAGCAGAGTTATTAAAGAGATGAATATTGACAGGGTTTTCCGATGTGCGAGGTGAGGCGCCGCTCAGCTCGGGCCCCGTATCTCATCCCCACTGAGGGCCGCGAGCGCGACCACCGCTAAAGAAAAGTGCGGGTACTCACATACACATTGCCTTGTGTATCGGTCGGTGTCAGCGAATCATTATAATAAGTATTACATTCTACATTTCTACAGTGACTAAAAGATACTAGGGTGATGTTCACAACAAATGTATTTATTCTCTATTGACAGTATGTTCTGGTGTGGTGGCCAACGTTATTGACGTCAACGTTACATTCGACGACGCTACTTATGCCGCTTTTCGACTGCATGGCTCGACTCGACTGGTACCTGCTCCTTTTCCACTACAGATCTAGTACCCCTACAGTACCCCCTCCGTGTAGCAGGATGTCACAGCGATGCCGCTATTTAGCTGACAGTTTGTCAGAGCAAGGAGACAAAAAGAGACACATAATCTGTGGAACTTTGTCCGTGGAGCAGTGGACAGAGCTGTAGTTGACGCTCAAAGTCCTCCTTGATTAACTTGGCCTATCTTTTCGACTGCGCGGCTCGACTCGACTCAACATCATGTCGGCCATCGGTGAGCATCTAACTCCCACACCATTTGGCCGATGGTGGGCTGACGACGGGCCGACACCAAACCGACACCGGGCCAATACTGGTTGATGCGCGGAGCAGCCATCTCGAATAATCGAAAGTCGCCGTTCTTCAGGAGATTCTTCTGTGTTTCCCAGTCGGATATCCGACTTCAGGGGGCGTTCCAGTTGCAATTTCCCGACTGGGAACTCGGAAATTCCGACTTCCCAGTACAAATGGAACGCAACATAACTTCGCAGCTCGGCACCGGGCCCGAAGCTCTTCGCCTCAGCCAATCAGGGGGAGGCTTTTATTTGCGTAACGTCGGCTACGTCCTTTAGGACCCCATTCATCTCAACCGAACAACCCCCCCCCCCCCCCCTCCCCCTTCCTACCATCCCCACCATCCCCACCATCACCCCGCTTCTCCATTAAGGGTTTAACTGCTGGGCAAACATGGCGCACATGGGTAGCAGAATGGGGCACCTTGGCGTTTCCGTGTGAATATTTACCGTCAAAGAAGAAGGAGTAGGGAGTAGATGCATATAAATCCAGTCCTAAATTGGCAGGTTCAGGTTTGGGGCTTTGGATGAGGGAGGTTGGGTAGATTGGTGGTTCTCTAAACGCTGGGTGGTAGACGGTAGAGACTGCTGCTAAGTAAGTAAGAGGATAGGAGCGGAGAGGATGTTTGCACTGGTTATGCCAACAGCTAATTATGTGTATTTGAATGTGGCGGCTCGAAGCAAACCCTCTTTTTTTTTCATTCTGTGAAGCTAATAGTAGTTCTTACTCCAGAGAACCGCGGGCCAGCCGAGTCCTACCTCCACCTACGAGCGTGGAGTCTCATCACACACACACGCACACACACACACACACACACACACACACACTCCACACTCCACGACACACACACACACACACCCCCTCCACACACACACACACACACACACACACACACACACACACACACACACACACACACACACACACACACACACACACCGACAGCACACAACTGTAATATCTTAACAACCTCCTCCTCCATTTTTCCTTTCCTTCTTCTCCTTTCTGTCTTTCTTCAAATTCAGCTAATTTGAGTCTTTCTTCTTTGTCTCTGTGTGTATATGCTCCATACATCCTCCACCATCATCACCACCACCACCACTACCACCACCACCCACAACCACCCCTCCTCCTCCTCCTACTGCTTTGCCTCCTCCTCCCCTCCTCCTCTGCCTACTCCTGATCTCCTTCTCCTCCTCTTCCTCGTCTTCCTACTCCTGATCTCCTTCTCCTCCTCCTCCTCCTCCTGCTCTTCTCCCCGCCCCCCTCCTCATCTTCCTCCTCCTCCTCCTCCTTCTTCTCCTCTCCCCTCCTCCTCCTCCTGCTCTTCTCCCCGTCCTCCTCCTCATCTTCCTCCTCCTCCTCCTCCCTCTCCTTCTCCCCCCTCGTCCTCCACCTTCTCCTCCTCCTCTGCTCACTCTCCTCCTCCTTCTCTTCCTCCTCCTCTCTGCTCCTCCCCAGCTCTGGAGGAGCTATACTGCCAGCAGATAAGAGGAAATTAAGTGTCGTCTGCACAATATAAAGCGGCCGCTTTGAAGCCCAATGTGAAATAGCAGCTCCTCTAGTCCTTTTTGTGTGCTTCTCTCTCTCTCTAGGCTGATAAAAAAACATTAAAAAAAGAATAAAATAAAATAAAATAAAATAAAATAAGGGCCCTCTTGTGAAAAGCTCTAAACCTCTGCTCTCTCTCCCTCCCTCCCCCCTCTCTCTCTCTCCCTCTCTCTCTCTCTCTCTCTCTCTCTCCTCCTCTCTCCCTCTCCGTGGATCATTGCTCTCATTAAACAGATTTGGGGTGGAGGTTGAAATTACAGCGATGCCGCGCCGTGGCTAACTGCTAATGGGCGCCGGGGTTTGAAAGCGAGCGACGGTGGAGAGAGAGAAGAACACTCCCGACACATCTCTTCATGTCTCTCTCTCTCTCTCTCTCTCTCTCTCTCTTTGAGAGGGAGACATGAAGCCATGTCCACTAGGACCCTCTGAGGGGTGTCGGGGTGGGGGGGCGGTGGTGAACCAGGATTGATCTCAGCCACTTGTAATATTGATAAGTGGTTGTGATTATTGAAAAGGGGAGGTTTTTTTTTGGGGGGGTTTTGTTTTGAAGCTTTCCAGATGCAATTGCCGTGAATTGTCGTCGTCTTCGTCGGAGCGTGGTCGTCTGTGAGTTCATATCGGATGTATGGAGGGCTATTTTTACCTTGGTCTGACTAGTAACTGGAACAGACAGTTCCAGTCCATATCAGCCATTTCATGGGAGTTCACTTCACTCGACGCTCAATACGACGTCGGTGTGTGTGTGTGTGCGCGTGTGCGTCTGTGTGTGTGTGTGTGTGTGTGTGTGTGTGATGTTGTTGTGATACGTGTACAGTATGTACGTGAGGGGGTGTTGAGTCGTGTGGAATGAACCGCACATACCAGGAAGAGCTCAGGCATTACACACCCTCTGCAGGGAGTGTCATGTGTGTGTGTGTGTGTGTGTGTGTGTGTGTGTGTGTGTGTGTGTGTGTGTGGTGCTAATATGTGGAATAAAGCCTGAAGAGGTGTCAACGTTCGCACCTGAGCACCGCAGGAGGGGAAACAGCTGTAGTTTTCCTCTAGCAGAGAGAGAGACGTGTTGTAACTGGGTTGATAACATTTAAGTTTAAGGTCGTTGCCTAATTTTAATGCATCCAAACTCTTGACCCCGTGGCTTTAATTCTTCGCTTTGTGTTTTTGTCATCGTTCGTTCGTTTTATTTCGCAACCTGCCAAGGAAGAGATTATGCCTAAACCCTTCATTAATGTCCAATAATGTCGATTAAAGCTCTTAATCTGCCCATCCTCGAGAGGTTGTCGTTTGCCTGTGTACTCTGCGTGCGTGCATGTGTGTGTGCGTGTGTGTGTGTGTGTGTGTGAGTGCAAGTGTATGTACACGAGCATCGACGTGTGTGGGTGGGTTGTGTGTCTTGACGACACCCGATTGCAATGTGTTTGTCTGTACGCCAGCCGTAGCAAAGACCTCTCCCGGTGGCTGCCTGCGGCGAAAGCACAGTCTCCTAATCCATGCGACTGCCTCTCTTCGTCTCTGAGCTGCTTGCCTGCGTAGATTCAGTGGTGGCGGTGGTGGTGGTGGTGGTGGTGGGTGGGGAACGTTTTAGCCCCTGCAGTGTGCTGTAGGGCACGGGCGTTCGCCTGCTCGCGCCGCTACCGCTACCGCTAACGCTACTGCAGCGCACACACACACACACACACACACACACACACACACACACACACTCACGCACACACACACACACACACACACACAGCCTCTCTCTGTGGCTGGTGCAGTTACCAACGCGCCACGCTAGCTCCCTCCCTCGCTTCCAACACCCCTGCATCGTCGTCGCCGGTGTGGGTGTGGGTGTGTGTGTGTGAGTGTGTGTCTTTCCTCCTCTTCCCCACTACTCTATCCATGTGGCACCGTTCAATTTACAGAAATGAGAGGAGGTGTCTTAAAAAGAGGGGAATTGACTTTTGACTGCCGCCCTAATAAAGTATGCACACATGCACGCGTTTATATCGGTGTCTGTCGCTGAAGAGCACTCTCCCTCGCCGGAGAATCAAATCATCTACTTAATGTATAGCCTTATCTTGATTGGCACTCGGACACGAGCCGGCGCCACGGAATAGAGTTAGGAACATGGCAACGCGGAGATGCCGGATGTCGGCCGCGTTTGATTGAAAAGGGAATGCAGATATCCTTAGCGGTGAACTCCACCTCCATGACAGCCAATGAAATATAATTTGACAAATGAATTCACAGAAACGGCCCGACGTTCACGGCTCCATTCGGGGGACGGGAGGAAATCACAGGGTATCAAATGCACATCAAGGAACATTTCTCATAACCGCTGGCTCGCTCAAGTTAGATTTTTCAGTTATACGTTCCACTTGCTTTGCTTATTCCCCTCCAACGGAGAGCGCACCCGTGTGTCTCATCGGAAAAAAATAAAACATGATGCAAAGAACGTGATAAAATAATAAAATCAGTATTACCCTCGTATATATACACACGTATATATATATATATTATATATATATATATATATACATACATTTTTCATCATGCAGTCCTTAATAGGAACTTATTCATCCATTATCTTGGTCTTGGTCTAAAGAAACCCTGAAAATGCAATAATCCCGCCAATTACCAGCGTTGGGAACTCTTGATTGAAAGGTGTTAACATGTAATAACCCCTATTTTCCTGTCCGCCATTGTCTTGCGACCGTATGCTTTCAACTGGTTTATTAGAACCAGAGGGCTGACCACCGCCTGTGGTGTTGGTGGGGAGTCCTAATGAAGGGTTAGAGACGGGCTTGGTGGTGGAGGTGGAGGAGGAGGAGGAGGAGGAGGAGAGGCAGGTGTGTGTGTGTGTGTGTGTGTGTGTGTGTGTGTGTGCGCGCGCCGCGGTGTTAACGACCCATCCACCTCTTCTGCCTGCTCCTCTGTGCCAAGCAGCAGGCTTCAAACCCTGTACTCTTCTCTGATCTGGGCTGCCCTGTCGTTTGGGCGCATAGCATAGCATAGCATAGCATAGCAAGAAAGACCAGATCGATAGGTGTCACAATCAATCGGTCAGCACAGTAGCGAGAAATCCTCATCTGTTCTATTATATCTACAGTGATTGTGACACCCGTCATTGCGCTGAGGTTTGTTGTTAACGATTAAAACCTGCGCATCCACTAATCCTCATAATTAGCTTGCAATGGTGTAGGAGAAGGTGATGGCTCTGAACAGTATGTGTGTGTGTGTGTGTGTGTGCGTGTGTGCGTGTGTGATTCGATGTCTACTTGGCCCCTCAGATCCCTGACCTCCGAGGGCCAGTGGTTCTGTGTGAGACCCTTCCTCCTTGTTAGCAGCCGTACGCAGCCTCCTCTCCAATACAGCCATCATTAGCCAGGGACAGCACAGCACAGCACAGTGTGTGTATACGGCGGCCATGTAGCCTATAGAACTTCTGGGACTTAAGGCGCCAGGGGACCAATCGTAACACAGCAATCAGATTCCCTGAGCCACACATGTGTCCCTGTGTCACAGATCTTACGGTGAAGCCACTCTGACTCTGGGGCGATTCTGCCACGTGGCTTTGGTCTTATTGTTCTCCTGGCGGGGTCATGGAGATGAGGCAGGATGTGATTCTCACCTCTGTGTGGAACGGTGTGAAGCTATGATGGGCATTTTGACGAGCCTCACCCCGAGAGACGTGGTGTCATGGGGGGCGGTGGTGGGGGTGCCAAAGGGATGTCACGGGAAGTCAACCTGTATATACTGTAGGTAAAGAACTTACCTGCTTTCAGAGATGTGGGTAATTGATAGAAAGTGGTGATGCCTGCCCCAGCCCCCCAACCACCACTATCACCACCACTCCCAACCACCACCGCCACCACCACCATCACAACCACCATCACCACCACTACGTCCACCACCGCCACGTCCACCACCATCACCACCACCACTCAGCACCAACACACCACCACCACTACCAGCACCACCAACCATCACCATCACGAATATATTAAACGGGACACCGCTGACGTCGCCTCTTGCCTTCACACATATTTTAGATCAGTAAAATATTATGTGGTATTATTGTTATTCTGGATCATATATCCTCATAATAACAAAAATAAGAATATAAAATGACTCTCTAATACGTCTCTCTCGTTCTTCTTGACGCCAACGCCACTCGATAAAACAATAGGCATTGTCACGTGCGGCCGAGTCGAGCGAGCTGTAAAGAAAGCAGATGGAGTTCGTGAGTGCAGTGTTGTTGGTGTTGTTGGTGGACCAGGATCCCATAGCCTGGGCTTAATCATCACCTCTCTGTCCATCCCCAAGCCTTATTGTATTGTCCAGCACTTCCTCGCTAAAGCGGCATTAGCATAACTCTCCCGCCAGTAGAGGTAATGGCGGCGTGAAATTGCTGTTGCTTCAGCAGGGACCTTATTCCCTCCCTCCGGGTGCAAGGCCACAGCGGTGGGCTTGAGACCATCCTCCATCACCTCCTCTCTCCCTCTCCCTCTCTCTCCCTCTCCTCTCCTCTCCTTCCCTTCCTCCTTACAATTCAAAGGGAATTTATAACTGAATTTGAATTGAGGTATAGCACCCCCCCCCCTCCCCCAACCTCGTACGCAAAGGTGCCGCAGCGGCTTATAATGAAGAATTCTGACTTGAATCGCTTTATAAGAGGCATTACTGAGACATTCTGCCTTGAAATCCGAGAGCCCAAATGGAGATGGCACCCCGGTGGGCTGCGGAGGACCGGAGACGCGGTGGCTGGCTCTCTCTCCCGCCCGCCGGTGGTCAGGTGCGGGGAGGGGAGGGGATGATGGGAGGATGCTCGCATCGCCACGGAGACGGGAGAGGAGAGGAGAGGAGAGGAGAGAGATGCGAGAGGTTGCCCTGACAGGGGTGAAGGAGAGAGAGGGAGTTACCTCTGCGACATCTCCTTTGTAAGGGGCTGCGATGGCGTGATTTACGGCTTCCCCACCCCCGCACTCGCTGCAGATTGATGCGTCGCTCCGCCGTGCCTTTGCGTTTTTTTTTTATGGCGTCATCTTGTGTCCAGAAATGCGTCTCTCTAGCTTGACTAAAGAGCCTTTTAACTTCCCTACCCACCCCCACCCCCACCACCACCACCACCACCCCTCGCTTTTCAACAAACAGCGGTCGGAAAGATGTTTCAATAACAGTCGGAAATTAGCCCTATTTTCGGGGATATATTTCAAGAAGCGCTAATAGGATTTGGCGAACGGTGTGTAAACGCGGGGCCACGAAGCAGAGTTTTCCCGTGGAATTCCCGTGTTTACGTAGCCGAACGCGATACACATATACAGTACGCCACGCTAATACGCGACGTTGCTAATCAAACAAGAAGCCCCCGGAGTGAATCTTTATTGCCGGTAATTTATTAATCCTTTCATTCTCGAGGCCTTTCAATAAAGCGATGGTGTTATTTTATGCTAAGTTTTTAAAGTGGCCGGCCAACGGAACAACAAAAGCGGCCGCGTTGCGCTCAGGAGTCGCGTCAGGAGCGCCACGTCGCGTCGCAGGCCAAACACACAAGGACACGCGTGGCGAGAGGCGGGGGGGGGAGGAGCGATGGAGGACGTGCAGAGAAAGACATTCATTTTAATTAAATGTTACAAAGTCTCGGGCCCCAGCCTTAATCCAAGTAGGCTCGCTGGGAAGGGGGCCTCGTTTAGGGTAAAACAAGATGACTGCGCCGTTCGTTATCGCCGGGGCGACGGCGGCGGCGGCGGAGGAGGAGGAGGGAGGAGGAGCTGTAAAATGACTGATGTTTGTAAAAAGCGACGTTTCTGCCCAGTAAGCACTTCGCGGAGGGATGCTCTGGAGTTTTTATGTGCTGGTTCATAAAGTCGGAGCCTAATGCACCCTGACACTCTGTTTTGATATCATTACAGCATTATACTTGTCCTTTTTGAGTGAAAAAACGAGTACTTAGAAAGTCGAAATTCATAAATAAATTTATGTCAAACTGCACTTAATATTGATTTTGTTAGTGTAGAGATTCAATAATAAGGTACCGAGGGCATGAATATTTAAATATAATCTTCATTTCTGCATCTCCTAATGGCCTCTTCTCCTCTACACTCAATTTAAACACAATTTGGAAACTGTAATGTATTGAAAATGACTGGAATTCAGCAATAAATCATAGATGGGATATCATGGACCTTTTTATACAATAGTTCAATATTAACCCACAAGGGGATTGGCCCAATTAGATTTCCTTTTTTTTTTCTTTTTCCCTCAATTATCGTCTGACCATCATTCCACCTGAAAGACTCTTTCCTCTCCTCTCTGGAATTTCCCCCTGCAGTGGAAATAGATACAAATATCCTGAATGAACGGACGCAACGTGGAGGAGGCGGCCGGGAGAGGACAGCTCCTCCGGCTGTACAGTACATGACGAAGCAGCCCCGCGACCTCTGCTAGTTTTTCAACGTTTGCTGGAAATTCAAGCGGCATGAAGTCCGTCATGGTTAACAGCTAATGGGTAAGTACGTAAAAAAAAAAAAACTAAAAGCGAAGAGTGATGTTCAAGGCAGCGGTCCAAGCCGGCGTAAATGCATGAACAAAACCCTCTAATAGGCATGTGGAGCCACAGTGTTAGATCCATACGATGGCCATCAATAATTCATTGTTGGCTTTACCCTTTTGGGAGGCATTAAGGTAATTCGAAGAGAAGTCAGTCAGTCCAAATGCTCCGGCTAATCCTTTTTAAAGACGGACGACGTTGTGAGGATGCACACGCCTCCGTCTGTGATCCTAGGAGTCAACTCATCTGATTGTAAGCTGAAGCCATTTTTCTCAAACAAACGTAAATGAAAGCAAACGCAGGTGTTATTGTATCCGACATAACAGGTCCAGAATTAGACCAAAGAAAACAGAACCCCGTACACACACACACACACACACACACACAAACACACACACACACACACACACACACACACACAAACACACACACACACACACACACACACAAACACACGCAAACACACACACACAAACACACACACACACACAGAACCGACCCACCCTTCATCCGAGAGGGTTAACGTCCCCGATGGGCGGATCGTTTGCGGCAGCAGTGTCAGTATACAGAGAGTAGCGCAGCGCAGGAAGAGTTCACTGAGCAGATGCAAAGGGAATCAGCCAAGCAGATTGTGAGGCAGGCCAAGTGTGTGATGATGATGATGGGCAACTACTGTGTGGGGCCCCCCTCCCCCCCCTCCTCCCCTCTCCTCCTCCCTCCCCCCAACCCCCTCCTCCTCCCTCCCTTCCTCTTCCTCCAGGATCTGGAACCGACCCCGCAACTCATGTGGGCCTCATGCTCCCAGCACAGGCTCCTGCTCCTCGTGGTCCCAGCTGAGAGCAGTTTGTTTTGTTGGACCAGGCAGCTCCGCGTACGAGGGCCTCGGCAGCGCGCCGCCCGCCCATGTGCTTCCCCGATCGCTCACTCGCTTTGAAAAAAAGAAAAAAAAGAAAGAAGGTCATGAAAAGAAAACCGTGCCGTGCATTCAGCATTAATAACTGGCCTTTTTTCGCCCGCATCGCACTCGTCGTATGGATGCGATCTGTCTTCAGTGACAGACTCCCTATTCACAAACACACGAGCCGGGGTCAATAGATCCCACATGATAAGATCTTATCCAAGAATCTGCGGAGTCATTCGCGGCCAATAATAACAGAAGGAAACATATCGAAGCGGCGGTAACCGAATCAATAGCGGTGCCGCGGACCCGGCGCTCTTATCGTCTCCCCGCTGCAGATCTGCGATGGGGGGATAGCCAGACTATACACTGGACCCGGGTCGCCGGCGGTATCGTGGCCTCCCAGCGATTAGCTCGCACCCGCGGTATTATGTAAAGGTGGCCCGCCTAAATGGCCTCGCTGTCTGCGTAAGTTATGGATGCGGACCCTTTGCTCTGCAGGGTCGCACATAAAGGACCCGCTTTTTAATTCACAGTCACCCACGGTCAGGGCTAAATGGCCGACAGTGGGATTGGAGACCCGGGCCGATTTTCCACCACACATACACTTTGTACCAAAAAAACCGCTGTTGACATTGACTAAGGAGCTTGCTCTGCCTTTCCGGGGTGTTTTCAGAAGGTAAAATATCCCATCGACGGGAGACTTTAGCTGCTGTACTGTGACTAATGTCTCATGTATTATGAGGACGGCCCGTGTGTACAGGCAGGCAGCGGTGGAGTAGCTAGTAGTGTGTAGTATGTAACATTAACCACCTTAAGTACCTGTCCCGGTGAGGTCATTCAAAGCCTTTACATAATACATAGAAATTCTACATGGGGTTAATTTACATATATATATTTTATATGAATGCAGAATGCTACATATACTATTGATAGACGGACCAAGATGGCGGCTTGGAATGTGTGTGTGGCATCATGAGAAACCCTCCTATATAGATAAATGCATATATATTATCAGGTGTCATTTCGTATTCTTTAATATTTCTACACATAAGTATATAAATACATACAGTGCTCTGGAGCACTACGAGTTTAAACTAGGCTAAATTAAGTGTGTGACTTTGATTTGATTTTTTAACACTTATCTCTTAAGACTATCAGTATTTGAGCTTGTATTTGTACATTATTTATGCTTTCATTTGCACGTACCTGTTAAAACTAAGTACCGGGCATTAAACTTTATGATTACTTAATGATATAAGAACATTTATAAGATACCTAAAACCACTGAGGGATTGCACTATGTATGAAGGCTGGGAGATTTCTGCCGCTGTGCTGGCTCTCACTTACGACGGGAACAGCTCAATAATTTATCGTCATTTTCTTTCTTTCCAATTTCCCCTTCAAAAAGGCATTGTTAGAAAGAGCCGAAAAAGCCGGCTAATTTGAACGCCCCGCGCGTAAACACATATCTGACGCCGTGGCTAATGCTAGTAACGTATGGACTTTATAACATGTGGGTGCTCGCTTGTGGAAGCCACTCGTGTTAATTGTGTTCTGTGCTCTGGCCCGGTGCCTCAGCACAGAGACGCAGGCACGGCACCACTGATTACAAATGTTGCTGAATCCTGATCTCTCTCTCGCATTTCTGAGCAGCACTTCATTTCTTTTCCCTCCTCGAGTAGATTATTAAAAATTGATAATTCCGTGTAATAGCCTAATTTCTGTCACTTTTCATATTTGAATCCTGTTTTAAGCAAAACACGCCACATTAATCAAATACGACAGAACATACTCTTAATGTAATCACGTGAGGGGGAATATGAATTGCAAATGTCTCGCCGAGCGCAACCCCCACCCCCCCTCTGTCCCCACCCCTCCTCGGAAATTTACTTCCATTAATGCCACAAAATAAAATAATCATGAACGCTTTAAATAGGAATCAATGACACAGAATACTCCAGAATTGGGTCGGAGCGAAAAGGGCGGGCTTTACATGAAAAGACGGAGCTGCATTGTGCTGTTGAACAAGCGTCCGGGTGCCCAGGGACAGAGAGGAGGACGGGGGGGGGGGAACTAAAGAAAAATGTGAGGTGATGGTGATGTTTCGCTAGGCCCCATTTCCTCGTCGATTGGAGACGGAACGAGGAGTCTTCTTGTGTCAGGACCACTGGACAAACGTAGGCGTACCTTCTGGAGAGTCTCGGTACGCGGTCTCAGTTTGCACGGCGGTCTGTCGTTTGCAGGCTCGACACACTTAGGCTTCAGATTTTGAACCGGGCCTCTCGGGGGTCCACGGGTGGAGAGGTATGGTCCCTAACTACCGCGATGATGACTGTTAACTGGGAGTTACTTAGATCCCGTTTGCACATGAGACCCACCGTATTTATAGAGTAAATATGTAACTGCTTTGTTATTAGAAGAGCTACTGCAACAGCGTCCCTGGTGTATTGCGCATGATGCATTACGATCCGGTCGGCTCTACTTTAGATCTATATGGGGAATGCATTTATGGACTAAACATCTCTCATGTATCATTAGCAGTCCAAAGTTTTCCTTTAAGAGATTGGGCGCGAGCATTTCGGAGACATTCGCTTGAAATGGAGAGGCACCTTTCAAAACAAGTCAATATCCAGCACAGAGGAAAGGGTCCTAATTAGATTCATTTGCCTCTTGGATCAATGTTTTCCTAGGGATGTGAGTTATAAAGTTAGAGTGGGGCATAAATAATCGAAACCGAATAAACACAGGGTGTTTGGAGAAATGCGGGTGAAAGTGCTCATAAAATCTCAGCTCAGCATGCAAAAGCTGAATGAATATTTAAAGACGAGGAAGGAAAGAAAATAACCCGGGTCGGAAAAAAAAAAAGGCAGTTTCTAAAAAGGTCCGACCTTGGCTGCTGGAGTGGTGGAATCCTTTAGAGGGTACCTTGGCCATACTTAGCGAAAAGCAGATAATTTGTTAATGTCACGCACTTGTTGGAAATGGCAGATAAATGGATTTCAGCCATTATTTGCCAGCCTAAGTGAAGTGAAGGAGGAAGCGTTGCAGAGAGGACAAACCCAGTTATGACTGATAAGTGTCTAAAAGCTAATGAAGGCTGGCTAGGCCAAGGTCAATGACTGCTAGCGAGATGCCATGTGCTGCCCCGTTGTCCTGCCGCCTTAATATAGAGGAAATATACATTGAGCTTTTAACACCTTGAAACACAGGAGGGACTGCCGTATGAAATATGGCCATGTAATGGCTTTTTAATGACGGCCTCCCAGCCCCCTGTTCTGGCCTGAGATTGGAAATCAGAGGTGAACCTTGATATCACTGCGCTAAGTGCTTGTAATGCACAGTAACTTCTGGCCATCCTGTTGAGTGAGACAGCTCCGGCCCCCGGGAGATGGATGGTGCCGTGCGGGACGGGGGCCCCTGCCAGGGGGGAGGGGGGGGGGGGGGGGGGGGGGGATGACACTGGACTTCCTGTGATCCTGCGTAGCGCAGAGCGGGCTGGGCTGCACGCCGGAGTCCATCGGCCCCCGCGGTCACGCGCGTGAGGCCCGGGTCACGCGGGTTCTAATGGGGGGGAGTTCAGACTGACGTTTGACCCTGGGCCGGATTTATGGGGCAAAGTCAATGTCCGTACATTGAGACATTAGGCTGGTGGCTCTGTTTGAGACATGGACATGACATGGAAATGAACTGAGGGGCTGGAAGTTGACTCGCTGGGAAGTGGACCTACAAAAAAATATACAAAAAAATACACTTGGATTCACCAACCTTCTGCCGGTCATGTCAAATTAGGACTCTGATAATGCAATGAGATGGGTCCGGTAATTAAAAAATAACCAACAACCAACACCACATTATCTTTGCTCAATCGGGGAGGAAGTACCCGCCCCCCCCCTCTCCCTCCCCCTCTCTCTCTCTCTCTCTCCATCTCTCTCCCTCCCCCTCTCTCTCTCCCCTCCCTCTCCCTCCCCCTCCCTCTCTCTCCATCTCTCTCCCCCTCCCTCTCTCTCCATCTCTCTCTCCCTCCATCTCTCTCTCTCCCCCTCCCTCTCCCTCCCCCTCTCTCTCCCCCCCCCCTCTCTCTCTCTCTCTCTCTCTCTCCCTCTCTCTCATCTGTGCTTAATGTCATCTAAATACCGATATTACACCCCAATTAGGTAGCGCTCTTGTTTCCTTACATCAAGGGCTTGACTCCACTAGCTTGTCACCCTCCCTCGGCCTAATCAATTTCATTACTCCAGTTACAGCCTCCCCCCACCGCCCCCCCCCCCAGCGGCCCCCGGGAAAGCAGTGCCCTTAAACTTCAGCTCCCTGCTTTGAGCGATCAATAGGCTCCCACGTCCCTGCCAAGGTTCCATTTGAAGTTCATTTATTTCAGGCCATCATATAAAACAAGACAGAGCATCGATGGGGGCCCCACTTTGTTTCATTTGACTGAGGATTTCCACCGCGACGCTCGGATCCTCAGATCCACGTCCACGCGTACAGAAGGGACAGGAGGAACGCAAGTCAAGCATTCACTTCCCGATCTCCTACCACCCGTCCTTCACCCGTTTAGTGTGTGTATAAGCTTGCGTTTGGTATCTGCGCACACACACACATATATATATATATGAATGTATGTCTGTATGTTCTCAGATGGCTTAGTTGGTAATGCACTCAGAATGGCACGTCTGCTCTTATCTCAGCTATTATGCAGGCAACCTAGCAATTATGGAACTCATTCTATTAGCCTTGCAACTATGAATGCTTGAAACCTGTTCTATTCTTATCTTCAGGTACCACAGTGATATATTGCTGCTAACAAATGTACTCTTTGTAAGTCGCTTTGGATAAAAGCGTCTGCCAAATGCCCTAAATGTAAATGTAAATGTGAATGAATGTCAGTTTATTCTGATCCTAATTACAAAATAATAATAATTGTGTTCAAATGTTCATGTTCATGTTAGATATATTATATATATCTCTTCATAAATACTAATACTATAAGTACTCATCACTGTGTTATCTGTATGGAGTATTTGAACCACGGGGTGTAAAAGTGCGGTCACATGACCACGTCCACGTTTCATGTTTCATGTGTGAAAATCAATTGCATTTTTCAGCAGGTTTGTAACAGCGTGACATAAAGAAACTCTTAAAAGCGTTTGTTAGTTAAGGGCGGTTCATTTTAATTACTCGTTCCGCACTGAAAGGACGTCTGCCATACAGATACTCCAGCTCCCCGATGGATCAGAGCCATACAATGTCCCGTATTTTCACCAGTTAATTAATTTCAATGATTAATGTAATATAGCTGGGACTGTCTCTTCCATTACACCCTTTATTTGTGAAGTCTATAGAGATGCAAAGCCTTAGTGCACAATTATATACAGAATTAAAGAATCTTAAATATTCATAAGGGTTATATAGGAGATGATCATGATCGGCATCGTGTGCATCTTCAGGCCTTCATTAACCAGACACCTTCATTTATCATTCAGCGCAGGACAAACCAGCCGCACGTTTTTGGAAAACTAATGATAATTTGCTCTCAATAATAACCGGAACCAGGTCCCATTTTAGATGAAAGTGGCCCCCCACACTCTGACAGAATTGAACCCTGTTCACCTGTTTTCTTTATCTGGAGTGTGTGTTCAGGGAGGAGGTAATAGTGCAGCACAGTGGCTTAGGGTGTTAAGACTCACAAGGTTCCAGGTTCGATCCCGTTGGGATCACCACCAAGATGACTGCTAAACCATCACCTAATCAGCTCGATCTGTATTCATCCAAAGTCGCTGAGGGAACCGAGCATCCTCCGACGAAATAGTAAACAGCTTGAGTCAGCGAGCGGGGACTCTGGAATGGGAGACATTTTGAAACGCAGAATTGATTGGGAAACTTGAAATGAAATGACGTTTGGCAAGCGTGTGCCCAGCGACGTCTCTGGCTCCATAACCACGCCGTTTGCTGATGTCAGACTGCCGCTATATAAGGCCACGCTCCTCAAACATCCCCACGACATCAAAGTCACCAACGTCAGCAGAGACTTTGCAAAGTTCACCCGGTATTTATATATACTGTATATATATATATCTTTTTTTTTTCTCTCTCTCTCTCCATTAATTGAAAGCGTGACTAAATATCAAAGGATTCCTGTCCCAGGAGCATCACGGGTTAACCTGGACGTCAGCTGACCCTTTCGTAGCCCTGTCTGGTTCCTGCCACAGCAGACATAACCCCGATGTGAACCGATGTCCTCCCCGGCGAAGCTTTTCTTTGAGGAATCGTTCCTAAAGCACCGCGCCTATCATATTGTACCTTACAGAGAGCCATGGACCACGGCCCTCGTGGGGGGGGAAAACATGGAGGACCACAGAAGACCTGAAGAGAACCAAGGAGGAAGACATTTTGGATGTTGCCACACACACACACACCCAATCACAGAGCACAACAGAAGCCGTTCTGTTTGACTGTGTGACTTTAGTAGTGAAGTGATAACATAGTGTCAATGTAACCGTGAATTACCTAAGTCCTGTTAACAACAAGAGCGGTGCTGACTTGCAGCCTACTGACACAACACACAAACACATCTGCCACACACATGCCACACACACTTAATCTTTGGCAAAGGCACCACAATGGTCACATTGACCGATGTACTGTATTAACAGTTATTTTGCACGCCATTTTATCTCATACCCGTCTGGATTACTGCCAGCGCGGCCCTGTAGCGCTGGGTGTCAGCAAGGCCTCGCTGTCACGTTTACAGTTGGTACACCGAACGCTGCCGCTAGGTTTCTGACAGGGATACACGGAGGCGGGAGCATAGTGACTGCCGGGTCCTATGGCCTCCCTTCACTAGGCTTCCTGTGAGATCGTAGAATCGATTTTAAGATTTTAATTGTTTGCCATATAAAGCCCTCAAGGGACTGGCCCCCGACCAGTATCTGTCCGAACCCTCCTGCACGACTAGTTACCTACCCGCCGACCGGTCCATCCTGAGGTCGGCGGACCCACTCTCTCCTCCACTGGTTCCCAAGGCTAGCACATGGAAACAGAGGGGGGCTACGGGGCTTTCACCCCGTCGTGCGCCCACCAAACTCTGGAACTGAAGTTGTCCCTATGCACATCAGGCTTTGCCCCGCACGCTGGGCCTCATATTTCAAGTCCCACCCGTTCAGAATCGCCATCTATTTTGTCCCTGGCGTTTTAGGACCACGTACTTTAGTTGTATGGCTTCTCTAAAATTATTTTATTTTCTTTGTTCTTGAGTTGTTTTGTTGCCTGTCCTTTAATTCGTGTTTTTCAAATTGTGTTTGACTAAGATGTTAAGGCAACTTCGGTGGTCCAAACTTCGTTTGTTTTTAAAATGTGGCTATACACAATAAGAGTTGGAATTGGATTGGATTTGACCAAATAGAAAGAAAATAGCAATACAGCACACACAGACAGACAGACAAACATAGGGAGACAGATAAAATAAACAAACAAATGCTGAAAATATATGACAATAATCAAATAACATATGACAATAATCAAATAAACCCCCCAAAAACAACCATAATAGATCAACATTGGCACTGTACATCCAGTAAAAAAAAAAAGTATCTCATAATTTTTTTTTGGAGAAATAAAATAAAACGCTAAACTTAAGTAGCGTGCGCAGGCTGGAGCGGCGCACGCTGCCGCTCACACGCAGGACCGCGAGGGCGACCGCGGCGGAGAGGCCTTGGCAGCGAGAGGCCGCTCTCTGGGAGTGATTTCTTCCAAAGCTGGCCCAAATGAAAGCATCTTGTTTTAATCAGGCTCGCTGGCTGCGACGGCTGCGCTGGGAGCCGGGAGGACTTGGCAGGCCGTGGCACTCGTACAAAATACACAAATATTTCCACCGTAATTATGTGTCACGTTAAACAAGCAATTGAGGGCTCTGGCTGAGGCTGTGTTTTGAAGGGGAGCTGGGGTGGGGGGGGTGAGGAGGATGGGGGAGGGGTAGGGGGGAGTAGGGGGAGTAGGGGGGGGGGGGCGTGAAAGAGAGAGCCCCGTGGCGTGTTATGTGAATGGATTGAGTGAGACTCGCTCCCGACGAGACAAATTCGACCACCAGACGTTGATAGGTGTACGGGTTTTAACTTTTTAACTCCTCCTTGAGTTTAATTCTCTCCACCGCGCGGCAGCAGACGGCGCTGGAATGGTGAACGCACAAATGGGTTTCAGTGACACCATCATGTGGTCGCGCCACATTCTGTTTCAATGGAGTGGAGCGAGGCGCGCGCTCTCTCTCTCTCTCTCTCTCTCTCTCTCTCTCGCGCGCGCAGTTCGCAAGTCTGGGACTTCAAAGGGCGAGGGAGGGCGTGGGGGGGGGGGGGGGGGGGGGCTAAGTAATTGTGAGATCAGTGACTTTTGCTTTTCCTGCGGTCTCCGGTTTTTATAGGCCCGTTTGTAAATCTACATTGGCATGGGTGGCTGAGAATAAAATACGGTTGCTGTCTCGACAGTTGGAAGGCGAGGCAGAGGGAGAGGGAGAGGCAGAGGGAGAGGGAGAGGGAGAGGCAGAGGGAGAGGCAGAGGCAGAGGGAGAGGCAGAGGGAGAGGAGGGCGTAGCAGCGTGAGTGGATGGGGTTCCTCTGCAGCGGCGGCGGCGGTGGCGGTGGCGGAGGTGGTGGCGGAGGCAGTGGCGCTACTTAGCTGGATTACAAGAAGAGCAAATGGGCCCTTCTTGGAGGGAGCCTTATGCGCCTCATTTGTCCAGCGTGTGTCTCAGTCTCAGGTCGGATCATTTGGCTTGAGGCTCGGTCTGCCGTTAGGAGACACACATGCACAGACAGTGCTCAGGTGATATAGGACCATGCACACTGCAGTGTGTATGCTAAGCTACTACAGCGGCCCCCCGGTTCAGTATGAACGTATGGTGAAAGACACAACTGATCAACCGATGATGCGATACCGTTTATAATGACAGAAAGACAGACAGACAGACAGACAGACAGACAGACACAGGCGGGCAGACACATCGACAGACAGACCTACCGTGCAGCGGGAATAACAAACAAGTCAAACTAAATGAACGAAATGAACAAAACACAAACAAAGCAAAACTGTAATCTTCCCCATGACTCCCTGACAGTGGAGTTCAGGCGTCCTGTCAATCAAAAGCAGGCTGCATCACTTCACACACACGCTTTACAGCTGCAGTATTTACCTGGAGTCACCTGGCCAGAGAATAGAGGATATAATGTGTTTCTGAATGTCATGTTTAAGCTTTCATCACAGAGGGCACAACACACGGGAACCCACATCCGACAGGTTCGTCCAGTTATTGAGCGTTCAGATCCAGAGATGAACACCGCCCCCCCCCACCCCCACCCCCCCCCCACACACACACATACACAGCAAGTGACAACACATGCCACTAGAATATGCTCATTAGCAAAAACCTGGGCTAACGGTAGCTCTCCCCGTGCCTATTAGCGTGTGAGCCCATCACATGACAGTGATTCATCACAAATATTAGCTCTGACGGGGACACTGTCTCTGTACACTTTCATTGCTGCCGTGACAACCGTTAAATCACCTGTGACACCGTATGCTCCTCCCCCCCCCACCCCCACCCCTCTCGTGCCACTGTTGCTAATGCCTGATGTGTGTAGTATATATACAGTATATGTGTGTGTGTGTAATAGAAATGTGTGTGTGTGTGTGTGTGTGTGTACGACTCTATATGTATAACTGTAGCCTGCTAACGCCACGCCACACTAAACTCAGATATCGGTGGCATATTGGTGTTTAACTCGTGGTCAATGGGTTAGCATAATGTGTGTGTTTTACTACAACAATGGAAATTAAATGGAAGAAGGACCTCAACAAAATATCCAGCATTCTTCAGAGTTTGTATTTCGTGGTTTGTGGACAGACGCACCGGAAGGCACAGGCCGTCATACAGAGAGCCGTAACAGGAACAGACAGAGAGACAGAGCAAGGAGCATCTGAGATGTAAATATTTGTGTCATTTTAAAGCACACAGGAGCACATTTTGATGGCTACTACATATGGTGCCCTGACAGTCTGGCTCGCTGCTCACGCTCGCTCTCCGCGCGCCTGGAAAAGGAGCCGTTCCTGAGGTACGGGAGGCCTCACGTGGGTTCACGCACTCCTCTGTTTCTGTGTTTCCCGGTCCTTTTTATGACACATTTAGGAAACACTGGGGGAGTAGAGGAATGGGAAGTAAACAGTTGGGCCCTGATTCCATTTTTTATTGAAATGCTCACATTGTCTGTGCCAAAAAGCCCTGATTTCCCAACTCACTCTGCCGCTCACAAAGCCCACTATCCCAGGTGCCTGCCACAGATGGCAGGAAAGGGTATTTACCTTTTGAAGGTGTTGTCTTGGGCTTCCTGGCCTCCATTATTTACAATGTCATTAGTTGGAGGTTTATTGTGATGAATTTGGAGAAAAACAGTCGGTGCAAAGCATTAAACATTTCTCTTGACATCTCTCGAACTTCGAAGCTCCAAAGTTTGCCGTTTCAAAAGTTCCAAAACATTTAGAACAATTGATATGCAGTATAGAGAGACAAGTAGCCTATGCATTAATAAGTAATATTCAGCCTTGTTGTTAAGAATACATTTGTTAGAAAGCTTTTTCACATGGCCTGATATCAATTGCATTTTCGAATATCCATAATTGCTTTTGGAAACCTTTTTAAAACTTACCATCGAGAACGGGTAAAAAGGGGCTGAATGGAGAGCTGTGCGACTGTGTGAGGGGAGACGGGGGTACTGAGAGCGGCCGATGGGGGGCGCTGTAGACGTGCTTTATGCTCCCAGCAGCTGAGACTGGAGACACGCCACAGCTCTCACATGCAGTTTTATTCTCCAGATTTCCTTCACGGTTTCTGTAAGAAAAAGGCTTATTAGGCTAAATGCATGAAACTAAAGATGGCGATGCTTTAATTAGGGCTAATATGTGACGATTAAGTCGGCATATTTGTATTATTATTAAAAAAACAAACAAACAAACAACGTTATAGACAAGGAATTAGTTGATTTTCTTCAGGGAGAACGGGATGCTTTTAAGCTGTCCAGACAGTTCGTTTACATTGATCATATTACCTGGAAATGCAGGAATTAAACAAACTGTTTCTTTCATCTATATTCTTTCATCCTTATCTTTTAGCATTTTTGCCCCATCATTAAAAAAACAAAACAATACATCCATATTTTGGACCGTGGTGGTTTATCATGAAACAGGCCTGTATGTTGGTCTTTATTCTAATTAGAAATAGATGCACTTAATGAAGTTGCGCGGGAGCGTCAGCGGCGTCACGTGGGTGGAAGCAGCGCGGGAAGACAGTCTGACGCCTTAACTCACACAACGGTCAATATTGTTCAAAGCATATCCTTCAGGTCAGACCTCCGTCTCTGCATGGCTGAAGAAAAGGGTGGAAAACGCGAAAGGTTTAGCTCAACACAAAAGAAAAAAAAGATGTAATCATGTCATTTTGTAAAGAAAACACACACACACACACACACACACACACACACACACACACACACTCACACACGTAAAGACCACATTTGTTTCATAGGCTATAAAACACTCAAGTCTACCTCTGAAATATAGCAGATGCATATGACTTTTTTTTTTTAAGGTGATTGTTATCAATCCAACACGTGGATAATCAATTTAACGCCCTCCCCTATTATTTATGCTTTATTGTTATTTTGCATTTTCTCCCTGCTCCACATCTTTGGCCACCAGATGTGTCTCCACCACGGTGAAGAATTATTCCTCGTCCCCTGAGTCAAATAAATGCAATCAATATGACTATTGCTCTCTGCAGGCCTTGAAATATTACATTGATGCTCCATGTGGTGACATTTTAGCTGGGATTTTCAAATAGGCCCTCAAATTAATATTTATCAGCCATAGTTTTTTTTATGATTTGCAAAACAGATTTAGTCTGTATTACTCTGTAGCTTTGCATATGATATTTTATACGTGCCTTTTCAAAACGTCGGCCAACGTATTATTGTGTGTAGTTTAAATGTAACGTGCAAAAAGGCAAACAAGGGCTTTTGTGTGTGTTTATTTTAGGAGCGATAAGCGCGTGTCTTGCTTTACATGAGTGACAGTACATGGGGGGGGAGGGGGGGGTGATGACTCTGTGGTGTGTGCGTGCGTGCGTGTGTGTGTGCGTGCGTGCGCGCGTATGTATGCGGGTGCGTGCGTGCGTGCCGTGTGTGTGTGTGCCGTGTGTGTGTGTGTGTGCGTGCGTGCAGGGAAGAAGATGATACGTCTTGGAGCGCATGGCACCAAGGGAATTATTTATTCAAGTATGTTAAACAATTTGTCCTTCCTATCCTTGCTGATCAGAGCAGAAAATAAGCGCAGAAGAAATTCAGAAAAGATCGATTTCTCGATATGTACTTGAACTCGCGAGTAAAGGCATATCCGCGACGCATGCGCACGCCTGGCGCACAGACTCCCGTCCGCGCGGTCGGGCCTCGTGACGCTGTGTGCTTTACGCGCATGCGTCGGCACAGCCCGCGCGTTCTTGATCAGTCCGCGAGGTTCCTCTCGATGTCAATCTGGAAAAAAAATTGCTATGCATCTCTCGCCATGGGGAATTGCATCCCATCGTTTATGGATCTGTTTTAAATTATTCTTGTCATTGAGCCCAAATTTATGCCGCCATTGATCGCACCGGGAAAATATGAACCGATTTAGGGTTGCTCTTTGGTGACCTCCAGGTCAAGGAGATTTTAACATTGCTGTTATTGAACCTCCGTCGTGGCGTCTGTCGTTTTTCACCTGGCCTTTCACTTTCACCGCCTCCCACCGCAAACAATGATTTCCCCACCGTGTGAAAAACTCAATATCCCAGCGCTATACACTATTTAATTTTTAGTTGCATGTCTGCAAATACATGATCTCCTGAATTAAAATGTTAATGACCCATTAACTCGTTTGTCTCGAGCTATTTAAAAAATATTTCTGTGGCATTTGCATACGTCATACCCGCAGGCACACCTGCATAGTAAACACCTAATGATGGGTTTGTATTTGAATGTAAATAGTCCAGTGTGATGCCTGGGTTGCTACACACACATGAGTAGAGAGTGGAGAGACAAAGTACTTGTATCCGGTACGAGGCCTACTCATGTCAAAGTAAAGACAGCACTTTGATAGAAAACACATTTACTAAACTAGGGGCTGCGTTAACATTTTACGACTTTCAGTCAAGGTATTACAGGAGGCCTACTCAAGTAAAAATGTATATATATTATGCTTGAGGACACATTACATCCTTAATACATTTTGAGGCTATAACGCTTTAATGAGTTGAATGGGCTCAATTGGCTTTTAGTAAAACAAACATACAGACAGGCATATGACAAATGTAGTGACGTAAAACAGAACATGTTGCAGAGTAAAAGTACAGCCCAACCGTACATTGCACTTACGTAAGCCAAGTAGCCTTGCGTCAGAGAAAATATTCCAAAATAAACTTGAGTCCGTCCCAAACAGGAAGTACCTTGTTTAGAACTTAGCTAGAGTCGTTTCTACCAGGCTTCCCTCCAATCCAGATGTGTTGTGTGTGTATTCCTTTCCTCCAGCAGTGCACACACCACACATGTGCATGCACACACACACACACACACACACACACTTGCACTCACACACACACACACACACACACACACACACACACACACACACACACACTCACACGCGGTGCCAAGCCTCTGGGCTGTGCTACCGCGCAGTGAGGCAGGTGTTGCGGTAACACCGTTCCCCCGTGGCTCACTGATCGGCAACATCTGGAGCACTTCTGTTCCACCACTTGGTTCCTGTCCCCCGTCTGACCAGGCGATGTAGTCGAACAGGGGGGGGGGGGGTGGGGTGGGTGGCGTGTAGTGTGTCGACACATGGCTGCTGGCTCCCCTGATAGGCACCGTCGCCGTGGCAGCAGACAGAGATGCTCCGGTGTTGGCGGTGGAGGTACCTGGAAGGGAGGGAGGGGGGGGGGGGGGGGGTGGTTAGCTGCCATTGGGTGCCCAAGGTGTTCGTTAGCTTTACAGTCAGATTCAAAAGCCAGCCCCTCCATCCCGCCCGCCCACAGACACAGAGAGAGACACACACAAATTCACACACACACACACACACACACACACACACACACACACACACACACACACACACACACACACACACACACACACACACACACACACAGGCTGCATTAATATAATATACAGTATGGAGGCCATGCATATGGTGTAAAATTGCAACACAGTCAACAGTGAGAGAAATTCCAAAATCCAATGTCTTTAAACATCTCAATATCTTGTTTCCCAGGGAATTGTGTCAAGTCAAGCCTGATCTCACTATTGAAGTTATCTCAAATAAAACACGATTCAAAGATCAGATTATTGAATTTTAACAACAATCCTGACTTACAAAAGAGTACATTCAAAACTGTCCATTTTAAAAAGCAGTTGAGAGCCTTTTTAGGTTGTTTTTCTTTGTTTGACATTTGTTGTCTGGCGTTGTGTCAGTGACCTAATGTCCTGACAGCTGAGGCTGCCGCTCCACCAGTCTGCCCTGCTGGGGGCCAACAGCCAGCACAACAACAACAACAAGCAGCACAACAGACATCCAACTTATACACCCGGTGAAGAAACACCGCGGTAAGTAGAGGTAGAGGCGCGCCGCCGCCATACTTGGATTACATTTTCCCCGCCCCACCGTCCATCCATTCAGTACGTGAAACGATCCTCAAATTAATTTGCAGCCCGCCAGCCCTCTCTAAAGTAACAATGTAATCCCGGTTGTTGTCGTAGAGCTGCCAATGGATTCCTGTCTCTTGTAATTTTATAGGTAGCACTCCGAAGGGTGGGGGGTGGGGTGGTGGTGAGGGGTGGTGGTGGGAGTGGGGGGGGGGGGGTGGGGTCACCTTAAAAGACGTGGCCATTTTTTTTTTTTTTAAAACCCCCCCAAACTGTCAGCTCGAAGGAATCCCTGCAATGCAATCTGTTTGGCGGCATCGATTGGGCCCCGGTCGTGTGTCCTCCTTGTGACATGGTTTGCACAGTTAGCCTGGTTGGTATTGGCAGAGACGACTAATATAATAAGCAGATGTCCCTAATAAAGTGGGCGGTATCTGCTTACTAGTTCCTTTCCCGTAGCCGTGCAGAATGACTTGAACCTGGCCTAAATGTTAAGGGAACAACGCAGTGTGAGGTGGCCTCAGCAGAGGGGAGGGGGGGGGGGGGGGGGGGGTAAGGGGTGGGTTGAGGGTATGGGGCGGTGGCAGTGGGGGGGGGAGGGGGGGGTTGGGTGAGGCACTCAGCAGAATATGAGGATCCAAGGTCTATTAGTGCCCTGGCTCAGTCTTCTATCGCGCGCGGGGTGGATGTATTGAAATAGAGGGCTGCCAGTTTGATGGGACTCCGTTTATTCACACACTGTTGGCACTTGATATAAAGTCAAGTATTTATAGCCAGCGACTATACTATCTTTTGGATGGAATGGAGGGGAAAAAACCCCCTTTTTTAACACCCCACAGTCGAAGTATCCCTTGGCGGTTGTATTAGAATCCAAATTGACACGTTCAGGGCTTCCGACATGCTAATACGCCGCCGTGCCCTTTCGGGTTTTTTATTTTTTGTTTTCCGTTTTTTCCCCCCCTCCTCCTTCAAACACTTACGCCGCAATACACCGAGATAAATAAAGTCGGTATCTCCCACATTCACAAAGGGCAAACATCCATCAGACGCCACCTCGCACCTGTCCTGCAATCACTCATGGCTCAAATCTCCCCCACAGCTCACACACGCGCATTTCCTCTTATACTGCAAATCCACTTTTTCAAATGTCACACGAGCCCACCCCGATGCAGCCCCCCCCGCGCCATAACTCAGTACCTAAATTTAGGCAATATATTAAGACGCCCCCTCTCTCTCCTGAGCCCAATGATGTCCTTTCCCCTTTTTTGGGAGCAAAGCCGTGCATTATACCGGAGGGGGGAGAGGGGAGAGAGGGGGGAGAGGGGGAGAGGGGGAGGGGGGGAGGAGGGGGGAGGAGGCCAATCCCATGGTGACTAAAAGCAGAACTTCCCCGTGTGTGTGTGTGAGTTGGATGGATTCATAGTTCTTATGTTTCACCCACGTCGGATGGACCTGGCCACAAAAAACTTTTTTTTATGGAAACCGTGGCAACTCCCCGCCAAAACAAACACAATGTTGTACTGATCTATAGAGGTTTGATCGGGAGACTTTGTTAACGACTTTGACACACTTTTTAAAAATTCTTTCTTTCTTCCTTTCTCTCTTTCTTTCTGTCTGTCACTTTGTTGTCTTATCATAGGTAGAAACGTAGTTGACTTGACCACAGTTGTATGGGTTTATCTCCTTCACAGATGACTTTGAGCCCGGTGTGATTGTCCTGTCGCCCACCCCCCCCCCCCCCCCCCCACCCCTGTCCCTCTCGCGCGGCGCTGACCCCTCAGCAACATGATCACTCGATCGGCTTGTTAATATCCCCCCGACGTTTCAGACCTTTATGGATTTTCCAGTTGCTGCTCTGTTCATAAACAAGCATTTCAGCCCCCCACCACCTCCCACCTCCCTCCAGCCCCCTCGCTCGTTGTGTGTCAGCGTTTTCTCTGAAGCAGGAATTTAGAGCTTCGAAAGTTTATAAATACGCCTTCTATCATGTTCCAACAACAGGTGTGACCCAGCCGTCCTAAAACTGAACACTTTCAGTGTGTGTGTGCGCGTGTGTGTGTGTGTGTGTGCGTGTGTGTGTGTGTGTGCTGCAATGTGGTGCCTGCTAATGCACTGGCATGCTCAGGGTTAGCACATGGTTTTATTTTATCACTTCACTGTAGCTAATAGGAGTTAATTACTCAAAAACAGTTTGAATGGATTTTTAATGCCCCTTTCACGACTCCCTTAATAACGACAACACAAAAGCCGTTTTGGCAAGGGCAGTCCTGGCTGGTTCAGGCCCGGCTGGATCGGGTGCTTGAGATGTTGAACTGGCCTTTCAAGGATACCCTCTCGTCCTCTCCCATAAAGTGGGCCAACTGTGGCGTTCAGTGTGGATTTCTTCACGCTCAACACCTTGGCCGATGATTAGATCATATCCTCTTTTGTGCAAGGTCCTTAGCGGAGTTTGTCGTGTATTATTTGGTGATGATGGACATTATTCAGAATATAACACATACACAGAATAAAGTGTTATGATTCGATCCTTTTTTGGGCCAAAGATGTTGTGTGTTCTAACCAGGGAGAGACAAAAAAAAAAAGACTTGCCTTAGACTAGCCTATATAACTGCCACAAAGTTATAAATTACTTTTTGCATATAATCTTGATGAAGCCTCTCTCTGGTATCTGGCCGCATGCCTATATGTGGTTAAATGCGAGGAGATTAAAAACATTGGAAGCAGCAATGGCTATCAGTTAGAGATCTCTCTGGCCAGAGCCACGGCGCGATGAGGGCTGCATATCTGTACGCGCCTATAGCTGGAACAACTACAGAAGACTTTCAAGCGCGCGGGACTTTTAACTGCTTTTGGACATTTATCGACATAAAAGACACCTGCTCACTGTGCTGCTTAGCCCCGCCCACGTCACGAGGCCAACTTTATCGCCTCCCATCTCAAATGAAATGAAGAGAGGCTTATTTGGGGATGGTTCTAGGGGGGGGGGGGGCAGGGGTGCAAGGAGGCACTGGGAGGAAACCAGAGCTGTTGGGTAATGGTGGGTAAAATGCCCTACTCCGTGTCACTAGCATGTCCTTAAATGTCCCCCCCCCACCCCCTCCCCTGTCAACCGAGACCGACTGCTCACAGAATTTGGAGCAGGTGAGCCAAGAATGAAAGCTGGCGGGGTTACTTTACATTATTTCAATCAATTATTCAAATGTCTCCATTGGCTTCGCGATAACTTGACCAGGCGCGGCAAATCGTGATCTCTGTGCCCCCGGAGCACGTAAGTGTAACACACACACGCGCGCGGCACGCAAACACAAACTGATGTGTGCGTTCGCGTGCACGTGCAAGTGTGCGCACGCACCCACACACCTGCAGCACGCACGAGGCACGAGGCACGAGGCACGAGGCAACGGCTTGCACCGAATGTGCAGGTCACCTGTGTTGTGTGTGGGGAAAAAGACGGCTTCCACGCGAACCTCTGGACCGCCACTCGCCATACGTACTGCCTCAACCCACCGGAGTAGTGTGTCCCCTTCAGCCATTGTTGCTTCCAGGGTCAGCGATAAGCCGTGGGGCAGGGAGGAGGGAGGGAGGGAGGGAGGGAGGGAGGGAGGGAGGGAGGGAGCCTGCAGCCATACCGCATGTGGGCAAACAAGCGGACGAAACACACAGAGACGCCTTTGTTCCACACGGGGGACTATAAAGAGTGTCAAAAGCTAATAAATATTTTAGAATTAGGTGTGTGTCAGCCAGGCCCAGGCCCAGGTCCTTCTGTGTATCGGGCGTCTGCTCTTTTTAAAACCCCCGACCAGGAGAAACAGGTGCGGCGGCGGTGGCTGCATGCATGCATGGAGCAGCAGCAGCAGGAGGAGGAGGAGGAGGAGGAGGAGGCGGTGAATTTCATTTCAAAAATAGCATTTAGAATTGTAGTCCTGCCGGAGTCCGTCTCTGGGAGAAATTCTCATGTAATCATACACCGCTGGTTACTGAAAACTTCTAGAGTTGATCCACGGGGACATATGGCGGCTTACGCTGCCTGTGTGTGTGTGTGTGTGTGTGTGTGTGTGCGTGCGTGCGTGCGTGCATGCATGCGTGTGTGTGTGTTTGTGTACATATGTGTGTGTGCGTGGGTCTACACTGCACCAGGAGGCGTCGAAAACAAAACGGTATATCTCCTCCAACGACTGGAAATCAAATAATTTGTCAGAGAAACTGATCAGTCGTCGCGCGAGACGGTGGCAACGGCGGTGGCGGCGGCGGCGGCGATCGCTTCTGCTCTATTTGCATTTGCCGAGTTATAATCTTGGGAGAGAAACCATAAATAAACAGAGGAGGATAAAATGACCTCATTTCCTACAGGGACCGAGGCAAGCACAGTATCAAAGTCCTGCAATCTCCCCATGCAGCAGCCACAGCCGCGTTCACAATGCTGAATTAAAATGCGTCTATGAAGGGCTAATATCATTGACATTGTCTTGTGATGGCTCTGTTGAGATGGTGGGTGGTGGTGGTGGTGGTGGTGGTGGTGGGTGGTAGTGGGTGGTGGTGGGTGGTGGTGTCTGTTTATTCTCATCATTAGAGCGCTGTGCTGCGTCGTCTCCGGGTGGTGTAACCCACAGCATCTTGTTTTCATTTGATTTATTTAATAATTTGTAGGTTTTTTTTTTGGTCCGGCCATCGAATGACGCCGCCCGCATACATACAACATAATGAGAGATATGGCAATTAATTTTCCTTTAATCAAGGTTGAAATGAAGTAAATTGGTGCAGCTTGGCCGGACCCTCATTTTCTATTTTTGCAGCGATGCAAAACAAATACGCTAAAGTGACGGCCCCGCTCACCTTCGGTAATTAGAAAGCGTGAGCGATCAGTGGGAGATGATACGCAATACACGGTCCTTCCAACGCGCCCCGTGCTCCCCAGAGATCAGATTTCAGCTTTTTTTTTTCAACAGATCGCCATGTTTTTTCTTTTCCTTGGCTCTCCTAATTTGTATGTTGTGCCAGCCCACCCATCACCCACCTCATCCCCCCCTCACTCACACAGATAGAGGGAGGCAGTTCAACGTGACATGGACTCCGATGTTGTTGTAATTCCCACTCAAATCTTATTAAAGACCACAGCTGTGAAAGACCTTGCTGACTCCACACACTTCCATTAACTATGTTGTGGCGATATCCTCCGTCTCCCGAGCTGATTAGGAATTTATTAAAATGAGATTTTAAACCTGCGTGGCTGCGCTCCTATTGGTCGGTCACCATATGGTTGGGTGACCTGCGCTCATCAAGACGGCTGTTTTTCACTGTCGGCTGACTTTGTGAATTTGTGTGAGTTCTCCTGTGGTTTGTTAATTAATGCAAACAGCTTTTTACTTGACTTATCTTACAAATAATCTCTTTATCTTATCTTAATTTGATTTGATTATTATACAGCTATTCTGCCAGTAAACATAAGAACACATAAGGATATACACGATACTACACAATATAACTTTTGTTCAAATGAATACTTGAGAACTTGTTTTTGCCCAAAGTTCAGACTCTGTTATTCTATTATGTAATCTTGGAGGACCCACGCATTAATTTCCTGTTGGAAGTGATTAAGGAAGGAACCACCTACCTGTTATTGTCCAAAAAATAAATATATAAACCGCCATGTGCTGAGGAAAAAACCCATCACCATTAGATGAAGAATCATTCAAATACTTTACATTTGTCTTTTCGTGTCGGGCGGTTAGTGGGGAGGTTTGCGATAAAAGGGAATATAAATATTCTCCACATGGCCATATTTCAGCTGAAAGGAGACGGATAGTGGTTTTTATTTGCCGTGGAGTTGAGATATCAACCTAATCACTCAACAAGTGACTTTTCCCTGCCGGGGCCATGAGAAATGTATTTTATCTCCGCAGTTTAGTATTACAACACAGTGCTGCATGTGTGTGTGTGTGCAGACAGTACAGTATGGTACAGCACAGCACAGCATGCAAATCTATTGGTGCGGTGTGTGTGTGTGTGTGTGTGTGTGTGTGTGTGTGTGTGTGTGTGTGTGTGTGTGTGTTTGTGTGTGTGCGTGTGTGTGTGCGCGCGTGTGTGTGTGTGTGTGTAGTGTACCCCTTGGTTTCCTCATATGCCGCTTACATCTGTTGCACACCAAATGTAGCTCTGCACAGGATCTTCAAACACACGGCTGCATGCAGGGGTTGATGTGGCCCCTGCCAAAACATATACAAAGGCTTCGCGCACACACACACACACACACACACACACACACACACACACACACACACACACACACACACACACACACACACACACACACACAACACACACACACACACACACACACACACACCACACGTAAAGCCTCAGCCCCTTAAGTCCATGCAAGTGAGTCTCGGGCCATGATGACAGCTGTCTCCTCCTCCTTCCTTCTCCTTCCTCCTCCTTCTCCTCTCCTGTCCTCTCCTCCCTCCCCTCCCTCTCCTCCCTCTCTCCTCCCCTCATCTCCTTCCTCCTCTCCTCTCCTCCCCTCTCTCAATGTTCAGCATCACCTTTCAAAAACGGTTCAGTGTTCGCCATACATAGGCAGCTGCCAGCACGCGCCACGTCTCCACGCGACAGCCACCCTGCTAGGGGACATTTATACATGTCTTTATCTAATTAAGGTGAATGCCAGCGTCGTTGCCCCCACACCCCCCCCCCCCACGCCCCCCCTCCCACCGACCACCCTCCCACCCCCTCCCTACATGCAATGTGACTGGAAATAATTTGACCTTGATGAAGCTCTTGCGGCAGGAAATCTAGAAGGCTTTCCGGAGGGGCCACGCGTGGGTTTTTTTTCTGAGCGATTGATGAAAATGTCAGGTACCCCCCAACCCCCACCCACCCCCCAGTCGACATGTGTGCTATTTACCTTGGTTTTATACCCCGCTGGATTGGAGGTTTTGTGTTTTTATAATTACGCGTGTGTGCACGCAACGTCAATGTATGATTAGAATTTGGCTCATTCGGTTTTTTGTTGTTGTTGTTATTTTTGTTGTTGTTGTTGTTGTTGTTGCTTTAACTGCCTTCATACATATGATTGCTTATGCCGTTTGATGTAATTATGAATTAACCTGAAGTGTCTGGTGAGCGAGACATGAGTGAAATGAATCATATGACATGATATGACTCTTTATGATTTATTTGATACATTTATTTTCTTTGGGGCTTTAAATTAGCATATGCAACGTCAGGTTGATGCCATTTTTGTTGAAATACTGTAACCCGACAATGTAAAAAATAACAAGTGTCTTCAGTTTGTAATTCAGACATGCATTTATTTAGCATTTTAACTTGTGAGTTAGATACATTGCTACACTACATTGTCATACGATGGTAGCAGCTTTGCCGGTTAGCTACTTTTCTATGGACTATTTGTGTGTAAATCACGTGTCCCCTGCAAATATGTCCACATTATGTTGACTGGGGAGTGTGACCACACGACGCAACAATGCACGACAACAATAGCCGCTAATCAGGCCTGAAATCTCTGAAGAAGTCGGTTGGGTTTACCCCAACTAACCCTGCATTAGCTCACCTTGGACAGCCACAGTGTTGTTGTTGTGTGTTGTCTGGTGAGCCCAGGTGGTGCAGGAGAGCGCAGGGCAGGGGGAGGGCCAGCCCCATCCTGAGAGCTGGCCGGTTGGATCAATGGACTGCGATAAATGGACTGGATCGTTACTGAATCAAGCCATCTGCAGAACAATCGTATTGATTTAGCTGTTAGCATTATTATTATTGTTGTTGTTGTTGTTGTTGTTGTTGTTGTTTTCTTGGTATCACAGTGTTGCAGTGTCAGACGGCAGGGAGAGCCGGGCCGGTGGATGGCTTCACTTCCTGCGTGACGGCTTCACTTCCTGTGCAGTTTACCGCCGTATAGGATCGACTATTGCTGTGTTTCCTGTTAGTAACTACTTCTCCGGGTTTGTTCGGCGGGGGAAATCCTCCACTGAATCAAAGTGAATGATACTAGAGCATATAGCTAGCAGCTGAGGCTATATTTATATACTGTGTTTACCAGTGGCATTGTGTTAACGGCACTGTGGCTCGGGGTGAGTCATCTGGTGGGTATGCCAAGCCAGGGCAGGACAGAGGAGAGGCAGCGTCCAGAGGGGACCGTAGGCAGGCCTAGACTGTCATAACAAGCAGAGCTTTAATATGAGAAGGCCTGAACTATTAGGTAACTCTGCAGCATTTAGAACCTGGGAACAGTGCAGTGTGTAACAGCAACCACAGGGAAGGTATACTGACTTTCAAGAGAGAAAAGCCCTGTTGCAATCCTCAAATGGGCTTTAAAAAACAAGAGATGGATATGCAGAAATGTATCACACACGTCTGCTCTTATCCCAGCTATTTCTGCAGGCAACTTGGCAATTATGAAACTTGTTCTGTTAGCCTCGCAACTATGAATGCTTGAAACCTGTTCTATTCTTATCTTTATGTACCACAGTGATATATTGCTGTCTCCTTCAACAAATGTACTCTTTGTAAGTCACTTTGGATAAAAGCATCTGCAAATGCCCTAAATGTAAATGTAAATGTATCCAAAGAATCTTAATTTTAAGAAGTACAATATACAGCAATAAATCACATAACATATACTGTAAATACGGCAATATGCAATAGATGTGTGTGTAAGGAGAATTGCATTAAGTTTGATGAGGTCGCTTGTACCCGCCTACAGGAGGCATCACCATTAAAGCACCGGCCGCCTCGTTAGTGAACTTTGCTATTGATTTCCTTGATTCCTTATTATGTAGAACAGGGGGCATCCCGAAACTGCTAAATGGCAATAATCTGTTTGTCAATAGCATGCAACACTGTTGAATTTAGATAAGGAAGCTGTAAGATACAATATAATAGCCTAGACCTTACAAAAACACAGATATACTGAGCAAGTGTTTTCCTTTAGGATGTAGTAGACAGTAAGGAAGGATGTATCTGTGTGTCAGTAACACAACACACAGTGTATATATTATAGTTGTAACAATGAATAGTTGATTCCCCTACATAAATATAGGGCTAATGCACTGCACATATTGACACTCAATTCTAAACAGAAAGAAAAGCATTCACATTCAAATAGTTAAAACATATATTTTGAAATCAAAGTGTTTGTCTTGAACTATCCCTCAATGTGTTATTGTTACACTTACCAGCCAATGTAACTATTAGGCTATTTAACATTATTAATGACTTTACATATTGTAAAAACAGCACTGCCTTTCATAACAATATACTCGTAGAGATGCATTCCCATCCCTGTTTATGAAAGATATTATTAAAAAGTGAATGAAGTGGAAGGACATTTTTTTTTTTTAAATTCCGTTTCATGTTTTCCAAACAACCGAAGCGCTAACAGAGAAATTCAATTAAGGACTCCGGTTCCCACTCGGAGCCGGTCTCCAGGGCGCGTCTTCCGACCGACCCGCCCTGTATGTGAGAAATAAGAAAATGCCACAAATAAAAACACGAAAAACAGAAATAATGCGACAACTTTATCCACGAAAGCTTCCCCAGGCTATAATATTAATAATAACACACATTCAACACCGGGGTCGTTTTTTTTTTTTACTTTGAAGTCAGCGAACGACAACCAAGTGCAGCAGCAGCAGGTAAGTGAGTTTCCCTTTTTTTTTTTTTGACTCTCAACTACAACCGCGCTTTTATTTTCCGCGGATAAAACTAAAAGTACGGCGACGGAGAGCAGGCTGAGCCCGGGTGTTTTCGGGGGAGGGGGGGTGTCGTAGGGTTGAGTTTGGAGATGAATGAACTCCCGGTGGCAGCGCGTCGAGAACTGACATACACACACACACACACACACACGGCGCGATAAAGGAGACGAATCTGGGCTCTGGCGTCTCCAGGAGCTGCTGCTGGCCGCATGTCGACGGAGACCCGCAGCAGCAGCAGCCCCTCAAACTTTAGCCAGACACCTGCAAATAGAATATAAAATAATACAAATAGAAATAAATAAAACACCACAGACCCAACAACCACCCGCCGTCCAGCGTTCAAACTACGCTACAGAAACCAAACTTTTTCTTTGCACTTTTTCTGTGTACCTCTCTCTCTCTCTCTCTCTCTCTCTCTCTCTCTCTCTCTCTCCATCATGTGTTGCAAACGCTATGCGTGTGTGTGTGTGTGTGTGTGTTGCGTGTGTGTGTGTGTATGCGTGTGTGTGTGTGTGTGTGTGTGTGTGTGCAGCGTGGATCCCGCGGCACGGGGCGGTATTTGTGTGCACCCACCTGCAGGGACGCGACCACCTCGCGGGGTGCCGGTGCCCCCCCCCCCTCCCGTATTAACGATAGTAAGTTGAAGTTGTGAAACAAATCTGACCACAAAAACAACTGCGATTGCATCCATTTAGCATGTTACAACTTTGAATGTGTAGTAAAATGATTATTACTGATTGAGTGTATGTGCCGACAATGTCATCTTGGTCTTCTGGGGTCAAATGATAAACGAAACATTCGTTTGAATTCATTTGTTTACATTTACTCTTTTACAGTCATGTAAAAATACTTGAAATAATTTAAATAGACATATAGGCCTATATATGCCATGAGCTATAGCCTATTTGCATACACAGACACACACACACACACACACACACACACACACACACACACAAGCTTTCACCCGGCCTAATTCATCTCGTCTAACTGAAACACCGAACATCCCAGTGTCATCTTCAAAAGATATGGGCGTCAGGCAGAACTATTCATGACTTCAGTTCCTTTCAGGAGATTTATTCTCCTCTTTCCTGTATCTAATTCATGTGCGTATTCATCATGTTTAGTTAGTTCTGTCCTGCAGGGAAAAAAAACCCCACCTCAAACATATCACTTTGATCTAAAATATAATATATCATGTACCTGTACAAGAAAATCTTCTAATCTTATATTCATTTATTAATGTCTGCATGTGCTTTCCGCTGCGTTTTCTGTTTTATTGTAACAGATAAAGCAGTGTCAGGAATAGATTACTGGCACTTTGAAGCCAGAGTTATCATATTCTCGCCTGATCTTTCTCTTCTGCTAATTATTGTGTTGTTTTCAGAGCAAATATGTCATATCCATGGCGACCAGGCAGGTTTATTGTCTCCCCTGTGCAATAGCTCACATAAGTAATTAATTATCCCCCCCCCCCCTTCTGCTCTGTCTTTGCTTAAACAGATCATTCATGGAAAGCCATCTACTCTACCCTGCTAACGCTAGTACATCACAAGGTAAACACAAAGCGCTTTTTCTACATTTAACAGTTTGTAATGTCGGCTCTTTAAAAAATAAATAAAATCATTGTGATATAATTCATAGAAAATATAATGTTACGCACATATATTATATAATAATAATAATAAAGATAAAGATACAGATTGTATAAGATAAAGATGCTTGTTTGAATTATATTCTTTGAGCGGAACTGTTTTGTGACGTGTAGAGCAGATGCCTCAAACGGCAGCGAGGCTAAACTTACAAAAACTGCATATAACATGAAATCCATCTTGTGGATGTAAGTGGAGCGTCTTATTTAAGCACCAACTGTAAGTTGACTTCCCTGATAACCTTTGGCATTATCAGACAGCCTTATAATAACTGAGATCATGTAGCAGATGGGTAGAAAAATGTATAATTTATTCGTGTGTCAAATGAAGCGCAAAATGTTATTGTATGTTGTGGTGTGTATAGCTGTATCGGGGGGCTGCTGATTGCACCCACATAGTGTATTTGTGTGTGTGTGTGTGTGTGTGGTGGTGTGTGTGGTGTGTGTGTATGCACGCAGGGGTGTGTCTCTGTGCTTGTGTGTGATGTGATGTTATATGTTTGTGTGTGTCTGTGATGCGAGCTTGATGTGACGGCATAAATGTGCATAATGTATGTGTGTTTGTGGGTGCTTGAAGGCATGTGTGTGTGTGTGTGTGTATCTGGTTATGCGTGTGTCATGTGATGGCGTGTGTGCGTGCGTGCATGCGTGTGTGTGTGTGTGTTGTGTGTGTGTGTGTGTGTGTGATGTGATGGCGAGTGTCTGCTGTCCACATGTCCATCCACCTATGCTGCTGGAGACGCCAGTCGGCCACAACAACGTCCGTCCGCGTCCTCTCTCTCTCTCTTTCTCTCTCTCTCTCTCTCTCTCTCTCTCTCTCTCTCTCTCTCTCTCCCTCTCCCTCTCTCTCTCTCTCTCTCTCTCTCTCTCTCTCTCGCCTCATGCATTGATTAGACACCGCAGCGTCCATCTGTCAAACACACTGCAGGCCTTCTCCTTCCTCCCCCTCTCCCCCCCCCCCCCCCCCCTCAGCTCTCTGAGTCCCCCACAACACCCCCCCCCCCCCACTCGCTTCCGCCTTTTCACTTGCAGCGTTACACCCGCCTGTGAAGTCCCCAGTCAGGCCCCGGGTCAAACCACGCGACCCCAGGGAACAGGAAGGTTCAAAAGTGTCAGCTCTTTTTATTTCAAATGTGTACGGATAATTGTCATCTTACAATCATCATCAATACATTTGGATGTAACGTAATGCGTGGTCCAGTGGGTTTGTTGGATGTTATTCTTTTTCGTGGGTGGGTAATCTCTTTCAGAGTGGACATTTCTATAATCTCAGCCTGGTTTTCTTGGTTATTCCATATAGATGGGTCTGTTGCAGTGGACTTTTTTCCTAAATGCAGTGTGTGGTTTTGTGACTTATATGTTCGTGTGGATGAAAAGAGGAGAGAGAGAGAGCAGAGAGAGAGCAGAGAGAGAGAAAGAGGAGAAGAAGAGAGCAGCAAAAGAGGAGAGACAAGGGAGAGAGAGAGAGAGAGAGAGAGAGAGAGAGAGTTAATCAGCTACATGCCATGCCTCTGGCGTCCTCAGTTCAGCCAGCAGCAGAGCTCCTATCAGTCACTGAAATGTCTCATAAGTACCCATCTGCATCTGTCAGGGGGTGGGCACAATTAAACACATGTGTGTGTGTGTGTGTGTGTGTGTGTGTGTGTGTGCGTGCGTGTCTTCCTGTTTTTGGTTTGACCTTGGCTTCCTGAGAACCTCGGGGTCGTGCATGTCAAATAAACGTCAATAATTCCCTGCACGCCGTTTGACAGACTTGGAGAGCTATTGCTTTTGTTTGCCAGCACGCGAGCGAGAGGCCACGCGCCGATATCTATTTTTTTCCCCCCTCTGATGTAATGATTTTTATACCTGAACGCCGGTGTCACACGCGCATGGGTTTGCATTGTTAACAACAAAAATTCTCCCGCCTGCCCGTGCCTGCGTGCGGCGTGGCCGTACCGACAAATCACACGCGTGTTTTTTCTTTGTTTTTTAATCATCATTATTGTTTTTGTTTTAGTGCCGCTGGAAATGTCCTTTTTGCATGCTTGATCAGTCAGTAGAGAAATCCAATATAATGGCGGTTCAAGGTGAATTGCATCCCATGCGTTTCCCGCCCTTTGACTGGGCCGACGCTGCGGAGCGGGAAAAAAAATCTAAATAAACAAATCACACCGACAACCGTAATATACCGTTGATTTTGAAGGCATGAAATAAGTATCGATTAATTCCCCTCGTCGTTCACAGATGAAAATGGCCTTTTTGGTGATTTGTCCTGGCCTGTCGTTCAATACCTTAAGACAAAAGAGAGGGGGGAGGGAGAGGGGGAGGCAAAGAGGATTGTATAGCAGGCAGGGAAAAGGTGTGAGAGAGAGAGAGAGAGGGAGAGAGGGAGAGAGGGATAGAGAGAGGGAGAGAGGGAGAGGGTGTTATTTGGAAAAAGGACAAGTGAAGTCAGAGAGAGGGGAGGAGGAGGGAGAGAGGGCAGCAACGAGAGAGAGAGAGAGATAGTGAGTAGGAGAGAGGGAGAAGAGAGGGGACGGAAAAGAGAGAAAAAGAGGCGAGGAAAGGGAGAGCGGGAGGGAGGGAAGGAGGGAGAGAGAGACGGGGAGCAATCACTGCGCTGAGAATGGGACACGCCGGCCCTTTCCGAGCTCATTATCATTCTTAATAAGTCTTAAGGAAAGGCGGGTTGAGTGTGAAGGCGCTAATCCCCACGCCGGCCAAGGTGAGCGGGGACATCAAACCCGCGCACACGGCTCCCTGCAGGCCACTTTGGGATGGGGAGGGGTCCACAAAGAGCACCGTTAAGGATATATGTCCAAGGATGAAGTGGGGACATTCAGGCTATCTAGAAAGGACACCTGGCACTTTAACCCCCTCACCTATGGCTGGCCAACCCCCCACCCCCTCCACCACAGTCTCTTTGTCTCTCTCTCTCTCTCTCTCTCTCTCTCTCTCTCTCTCTCTCTCTCTCTCCAAGTTCCTACAAACTATCCTGGATCCAAGGTAAAATGTGGTTGTTTAACCGAGTTTGAAGTCTAAAGTATGGAATGCATGATGTGATATTCGTGATGTTGGCATATTGCTGTTTTTCCGGTCTTTGTGGTCGCTCCACCTTGACTGACTTCCCTTCGGATAAATGACCACTTTAGATTTCCCGTAATGACACCACGGCGGCACGGACCTGTGGGGAAACGTTACCTTTGTGGTCTGTTTCACGGTGTGTGTTCCTCTCCTCTCTGTGATCGCGTCATCAATGCGGGGAACACACATTTGAATGCACATTTGAATGGACCTTAATGAAGAAGTTTAGCTGATTGAAAAGTCAAATTAAAGTAGAACACTAAACGCTGTCAGAGACAACATTTGCAACCCGCTGGGCGCTCAGACTAACAAAGTACTTGAAGGAGCCGATGGCTTATAGAACGCGGGCCAAGCTGCTGTGCTTTGGGTGTGGTCCAAAAACAAGCATTAAAATGAATTGGCTAAACCAGTGACGCAATTAACTCATCCAATAAATTGCCAGGCACTTAGAGTTGTTGTCCAACTGTGTTGTTCTAATGTAAATCCAATAGCCTATTTACTGTATATACTAAGAGCAAGGCGTAGCGTTGGCGTCTACCGAAAACCACGTTGCAAAATGCGCCCAAAATGTGTCCGTTCTTGTCATGCACTCAGCTTTCTCTAATGCTATGCAACGACCGATCCAAGTTTTTTTTTCTACTAATGTATGAAAATACCTGGTGGGACTACCCCCAGTAGTAAACAGGTCATATTTTACTCTTGTTGTCAGGCAGAACGTTGGCTTGGAACGAGGTTGGAGGGGGGGGGGGGGGGGCTGCAGAATTCAGAGCTAATAGCTTAAAATAAGGCAGCCTTTTTATCTTGTTGACTGCAATGCCATTCCGGTGCCACTCTGTCCACATAAAGATGGAGTTACACACAAACAGATGTTCTGAGCCCCTCTCCTGTCATCTTGCAGCAGGATTTTTTTTCTGTCTATAAAGGTTAGGAAGTAAAAAAAAAAAGTGTGGCCTGCAGCAGTGTGATCAGCCCAGATTACTGTTGCATCAGCCTTTTTGGCCAGGGTTTGGAAAACTGCACCTCTCCGTTTTTAGTTTTATTTCAGAATCCATTATGTCGAGTTGCTTCGTGGCCTGAGAGCAGTAGTAATAAAATAAGTCATTAATGAGTAATACTATTAATTAAAAAGTTGTTAATCAGTGATAAATTGCATTTTATCTACTTGTCAATGTAAAAAAGAATATAGCTTTCTAGGGGAGATTCAGTCATTGACATTCATTTGATCTTTTTATGAAAGTCAAATAAAGTACATGTGTGCTCTCACACTCTCTTTCTTTCTTTCCATCTTTCTTTCTGTCTTGTAGTGATGTGAAGATTATCGGAAATGCAAAGAAGTGGAAACACTTCCACCCATGCTCCTAAATTCACGAGGAACACACCAATTCAGAGAGGTAAACAATTCCGGACAACTAATTAGAAAAAGACAAATGAAGAGCAGCAAGTTGTCTATTTACTTCGCAAAGGAGTCACATTACACAGTTGAATGCCGGTGTGACCAAGGGCAATCTGAGTTGACCGCATAAAGCACATAATGACTTGTTCAAATTATTGCACTGTGTGTGTGTGTGTGGGGGGGGGGGGGGGGGGCGGGTGGTGACAGCTCCTCCACATTTTCCACAGCTCTCCACAAGTTTGCCATTCCCATTCAGAACACAATCTAAAATAAAATAAAAATGTTGTTCAAGCTACCACATCCCATTAGAAATCACGTCGAGTTCTCACTTCAAGCCTCAATTGGTTGAGATTGTACCGACGCATTATGCAGCAAAATGGCCGTTAACGGGGGTGAAATTAAAAAGAAGGGGGATAGAGAAATGTCTCTTGCAGGAAACACATTTTCTGTTTTCGACCGTGTACCTGGATTCCTTTTAACTAATTAGAAAAAGACAAATGAAGAGCAGCAAGTTGTCTATTTACATAACTCTGACCCGGTACTGTGAGGTGGATTTTGATGCATTGTTCCTTTGTGCGCGCAGCAGCTTATTCCAGCTTAATTTGTGCCACTGTGTCTTCCTGTGAGCAGACTCCAGTCATCTTTAAACGGCTCCATTTAAAATGCGATTTGATTATCTGCCAAATTGCTACCAAGTCTTTCCTTCTGTAGCTCTGGGATGGGGGGTAAAAATTTTAATTAGCATTTGCACATAAAAAAGAAAGGTCTTTGTTGCATTTTGTTCACGGCATCCCGGAATGACCACCGCTTTCAAAGAGTCATCACCCAAATGATTTCAAACTAATGGATCCAAGGGGAAAGGCGAGGGCTTGGCACGGAGGAGAAGGAAAACTAACAGAGGTCTTTGGTGGTGCTGGGGAATCACCCACAGGACGTGGCAGGTTTAAATAATCCAAAACTTTTCTTTAATCACAGTTTAGAAAATTGGCTGGGACCTTCGTCGGGAGACAGCTGTTCTGCCCCATCGCCAGCTAATGAGATTCACCGAGGGTTTCCCTTAAAATATTTACGCCGTCCCACGGCGCCGCAAATATTGTCCTAGAACGGGGAGATAAGAGGCGAGGAGGTGTGTTGAAGTTCTTCCTAATCAATTTGCTAATTACTGGAGCAGCTACAGGAGGAAGGCAGCGGTCCCTTCTGGCAAGCTGTATTCCAATAAACGCTGAAAATGTTTATTTACTCCCCGAGCCGGGAGGGATCCTGAAGAGGGATTACTGATTGAGGCGGACCTCGGCTGTGGTTGAGGTCATTGGCAGACAGAAGCCCGGGGACGTCTCTAAACACTAAAAGACTCTGCTAAGACATGCAGTCTTTGCTCCGGGATCACAGATGGCTACAAGACAGTTTGAGTGTTAAAACACCATGCTACTGTAATACATGTCAAATAATATGAACTAAAACACATTATCATCCACTGTCATTCTCAAGTTTGGTTACGGTATAGCCAAAGATGTCTGGGCAAATATGAAAAATGATGTACAACAAATAATGTAAAACAGATACACACTACACTTGCATATATGTAGATGATATACTAATTACCACCGGAGATGAACTATCGCTACCGTGGGGTTGGCACCGGACCGGAGAGGGAGGGCAAGGGGTCAAGACAAGGTCAGGCATTAAGGTTTGGTGTGTGATGCCCTCTTGCATATGGTGACCCCCACTCCTGACCTCTGGGACCAAGGGCAAAACGCAACCTGTCACAGGGCACAGGCCTGGTCTTCTCCAGGGTTAGGGGCGAAAGCTGCTCCATCTCTAAAGCGCCAAGTTATAAGTCTCTCTCTCTCTCTCTCTCTCTCTCTCTCTCTCTCTCTCTCTCTCTTCCTCTCTCTCTCTCTCTCTCTCTCTCTCTCTCTCTCTCTCTCTCTCTTTCCAACTAAGAGAGGTCAAAGGCCACTGAAAACAGAGAACTATGGAGGGGGGGGGCATTAGTATAAGTCAATACTTGGCAGTGTTGCAGAAGAACAGAAGGAAACACTGCAAGTTGTCGCCTTCACAGCACCAGAAGTACCTTATAGCCCATAAATGGTGCACATGTTCAACTCGTACGTACGTCATAATGCTCGTGCTAACAAATCATTTTGAGGTTGATGCATCAGAGTTGGTTATTTTGCTGCCCCTAGTGGCCAAACTCAACCCTCCCAGCAGGAAATTAGCTTCACAGACAAACAAAAAATAGATCTTAGCCGTTTCTAAATAATTGGCGCCCCACCACGTACGCGGCAAACAAATTAACAACAAAACACATCCATTTGAATTCAACATTTCAATCTCTTTATTCTTTTATTGTTTCCCCTTTATATTACAACAAATAATAATAATCATCATCGTAATAATAATGCACAATTTGTCTCTTTATGTCCCTCTAGCGAATTTCTCCGATGAGCTCAAGCCTCGGTGTCCCCCCCGGTCCCGGCGGTGTAGTCGAGCACACGAATCCGCGCACAAACAATCCTACCGAGGGTTGAGGCGAAAACAAAAACACTGAGGAAAAAAAAGAATACAAAAAAAAAAAAAGAAAACCTGTTGCTGTGACATTTTGTTCCCTCTCACCCCCGACGCACGCCAGTCACAATGGGCCGGCGTGCGGGGATCTGTGTTCAGATCACCATGGTGACGGCTCGCTGCCTCCCAGACTCCCCCGGGGGGGGGGGGGGGGACAGGTTGCCAACCACCGAGGGGAAAAAAAAAGGAAAAGGAGAGAAGGAGAGAGGGAGAGAGAGAGAGAGAGAGAGAGAGAGAGACAGAGAGAGAGGGGGGGGGGGAAGGGGAGAGAGAGAGAGGAGGAGAGGAGAAGAAGAGTGAGAGAGAGAGAGAGAGAGAGAGAGAGAGAGAGAGAGAGAGAGAGAGAGAGAGAGAGAGAGAGAGAGAGAGAGAGAGAGAGAGAAAAAGAGGACAAGAGAGAGAGAGGGTGAGAGAGACAGAAGAGAAGAGAGAGGAGAGAGAGAGAGAGAGAGAGAGCTACAGGGTGGAGAGGTAAGGAGGTGAGAGGAGGTGAGAGGAGAGGAGAGGAGAGGAGAGGAGAGGAGGTGAGGAAAAAAAGAGTAGCTAATACCCGGAAAGATGTTCCATAAAGTACCTCTTTATACCTACTGGCTTGCTGGGAGTAATTTGAACTGATCATTATTGGAGATTCCCCGTCTTGGTGGGGTTTCTACCACGCTAACGCGTGAAGCATCGTTCGCCGCCGTTCATGTTTGTTCCTGTGGATTTGAAAATGCTCCATCCCTCCCAAAACAAGGAGGCCCATTAAAATTCCCTCAATAACTTTATTACTCTAAAATAGCGCATTTGGGTGCATTCTGTTTTGCCATCTCCTGTGTGTTCATTACGGAAGGGCTGTCCAATTTAGAAAGGAGCTACTGCGCCGACATGCACCGCAAAGCGCCGGTCTTTCGCCTCTTTTGTAATATAGTTTCAATCTGTTGTGAATTCATTTTTTATGAATTTTAACAACATGATCCTCCCACATTAATGAGTCATTTAAACGTGATTCCGAGTAGGAGCACACAGCTACGCACAGCATTCATACACTCTGTACAGCTGAGGAGAATATGTAAATAATGGCATTAAGTGGCTATAGGAGTGTATTTTCACCAGCCAGAAAGTCTTCTATTCCAGCTTAGGACGAGGCACATCATGTGATGAAAGTGCTATTTATCCTGAGAAAGGATAAAAAGATCAAATGAATGTCAATGACTGAATCTCCCCTAGAAAGCTATATTCTTTTTTACATTGACAAGTAGATAAAATGCAATTTATCACTGATTAACAACTTTTTAATTAATAGTATTACTCATTAATGACTTATTTTATTACTACTGCTCTCAGGCCACGAAGCAACTCGACATAATGGATTCTGAAATAAAACTAAAAACGGAGAGGTGCAGTTTTCCAAACCCTGGCCAAAAAGGCTGATGCAACAGTAATCTGGGCTGATCACACTGCTGCAGGCCACACTTTTTTTTTTTACTTCCTAACCTTTATAGACAGAAAAAAAATCCTGCTGCAAGATGACAGGAGAGGGGCTCAGAACATCTGTTTGTGTGTAACTCATCTTTATGTGACAGAGTGGCACCGGAATGGCATTGCAGTCAACAAGATAAAAAGGCTGCCTTATTTTAAGCTATTAGCTCTGATTCTGTAGCCCCCCCCCCTCCAACCCCGTCTCAAGCCAACGTTCTGCCTGACAACAAGAGTAAAATATGACCTGTTTACTACTGGGGGTAGTCCACCAGGTATTTTCATACATTAGTAGAAAAAAAAACTTGGATCGGTCGTTGCATAGCATTAGAGAAAGCTGAGTGCATGACAAGAACGGACACATTTTGGGCGCATATTTGCAACGTGGTTTCGGTAGACGCCAACGCTACGCCTTGCTCTTAGTATATACAGTAAATAGGCTATTGGATTTACATTAGAACAACACAGTTGGACAACAACTCTAAGTGCCTGGCAATTTATTGGATGAGTTAATTGGTCACTGGTTTAGCCAATTCATTTTAATGCTTGTTTTTGGACCACACCCAAAGCACAGCAGCTTGGCCCGCGTTCTATAAGCCATCGGCTCCTTCAAGTACTTTGTTAGTCTGAGCGCCCAGCGGGTGCAAATGTTGTCTCTGACAGCGTTTAGTGTTCTACTTTAATTTGACTTTTCAATCAGCTAAACTTCTTCATTAAGGTCCATTCAAATGTGCATTCAAATGTGTGTTCCCCGCTTTGATGACGCGATCACAGAGAGGAGAGGAACACACAAGGTAACGTTTCCCCACAGGTCCGTGCCGCCGTGGTGTCATTACGGGAAATCTAAAGTGGTCATTTATCCGAAGGGAAGTCAGTCAAGGTGGAGCGACCACAAAGACCGGAAAAACAGCAATATGCCAACATCACGAATATCACATCATGCATTCCATACTTTAGACTTCAAACTCGGTTAAACAACCACATTTTACCTTGGATCCAGGATAGTTTGTAGGAACTTGGAGAGAGAGAGAGAGAGAGAGAGAGAGACCCACCCGGGGGAGTCTGGGAGGCAGCGAGCCGTCACCATGGTGATCTGAACACAGATCCCCGCACGCCGGCCCATTGTGACTGGCGTGCGTCGGGGGTGAGAGGGAACAAAATGTCACAGCAACAGGTTTTCTTTTTTTTTTTTGTATTCTTTTTTTTCCTCAGTGTTTTTGTTTTCGCCTCAACCCTCGGTAGGATTGTTTGTGCGCGGATTCGTGTGCTCGACTACACCGCCGGGACCGGGGGGGACACCGAGGCTTGAGCTCATCGGAGAAATTCGCTAGAGGGACATAAAGAGACAAATTGTGCATTATTATTACGATGATGATTATTATTATTTGTTGTAATATAAAGGGGAAACAATAAAAGAATAAAGAGATTGAAATGTTGAATTCAAATGGATGTGTTTTGTTGTTAATTTGTTTGCCGCGTACGTGGTGGGGCGCCAATTATTTAGAAACGGCTAAGATCTATTTTTTGTTTGTCTGTGAAGCTAATTTCCTGCTGGGAGGGTTGAGTTTGGCCACTAGGGGCAGCAAAATAACCAACTCTGATGCATCAACCTCAAAATGATTTGTTAGCACGAGCATTATGACGTACGTACGAGTTGAACATGTGCACCATTTATGGGCTATAAGGTACTTCTGGTGCTGTGAAGGCGACAACTTGCAGTGTTTCCTTCTGTTCTTCTGCAACACTGCCAAGTATTGACTTATACTAATGCCCCCCCCCTCCATAGTTCTCTGTTTTCAGTGGCCTTTGACCTCTCTTAGTTGGAAAGAGAGAGAGAGAGAGAGAGAGAGAGAGAGAGAGAGAGAGACTTATAACTTGGCGCTTTAGAGATGGAGCAGCTTTCGCCCCTAACCCTGGAGAAGACCAGGCCTGTGCCCTGTGACAGGTTGCGTTTTGCCCTTGGTCCCAGAGGTCAGGAGTGGGGGTCACCATATGCAAGAGGGCATCACACACCAAACCTTAATGCCTGACCTTGTCTTGACCCCTTGCCCTCCCTCTCCGGTCCGGTGCCAACCCCACGGTAGCGATAGTTCATCTCCGGTGGTAATTAGTATATCATCTACATATATGCAAGTGTAGTGTGTATCTGTTTTACATTATTTGTTGTACATCATTTTTCATATTTGCCCAGACATCTTTGGCTATACCGTAACCAAACTTGAGAAGGACAGTGGATGATAATGTGTTTTAGTTCATATTATTCGACATGTATTACAGTAGCATGGTGTTTTAACACTCAAACTGTCTTGTAGCCATCTGTGATCCCGGAGCAAAGACTGCATGTCTTAGCAGAGTCTTTTAGTGTTTAGAGACGTCCCCGGGCTTCTGTCTGCCAATGACCTCAACCACAGCCGAGGTCCGCCTCAATCAGTAATCCCTCTTCAGGATCCCTCCCGGCTCGGGGAGTAAATAAACATTTTCAGCGTTTATTGGAATACAGCTTGCCAGAAGGGACCGCTGCCTTCCTCCTGTAGCTGCTCCAGTAATTAGCAAATTGATTAGGAAGAACTTCAACACACCTCCTCGCCTCTTATCTCCCCGTTCTAGGACAATATTTGCGGCGCCGTGGGACGGCGTAAATATTTTAAGGGAAACCCTCGGTGAATCTCATTAGCTGGCGATGGGGCAGAACAGCTGTCTCCCGACGAAGGTCCCAGCCAATTTTCTAAACTGTGATTAAAGAAAAGTTTTGGATTATTTAAACCTGCCACGTCCTGTGGGTGATTCCCCAGCACCACCAAAGACCTCTGTTAGTTTTCCTTCTCCTCCGTGCCAAGCCCTCGCCTTTCCCCTTGGATCCATTAGTTTGAAATCATTTGGGTGATGACTCTTTGAAAGCGGTGGTCATTCCGGGATGCCGTGAACAAAATGCAACAAAGACCTTTCTTTTTTATGTGCAAATGCTAATTAAAATTTTTACCCCCCATCCCAGAGCTACAGAAGGAAAGACTTGGTAGCAATTTGGCAGATAATCAAATCGCATTTTAAATGGAGCCGTTTAAAGATGACTGGAGTCTGCTCACAGGAAGACACAGTGGCACAAATTAAGCTGGAATAAGCTGCTGCGCGCACAAAGGAACAATGCATCAAAATCCACCTCACAGTACCGGGTCAGAGTTATGTAAATAGACAACTTGCTGCTCTTCATTTGTCTTTTTCTAATTAGTTGTCCGGAATTGTTTACCTCTCTGAATTGGTGTGTTCCTCGTGAATTTAGGAGCATGGGTGGAAGTGTTTCCACTTCTTTGCATTTCCGATATCTTCACATCACTACAAGACAGAAAGAAAGATGGAAAGAAAGAAAGAGAGTGTGAGAGCACACATGTACTTTATTTGACTTTCATAAGCACTCTCACAAACACGCCATGTATCCTGTTAAGTTTAGCATTCATCTCGGCAGCAAGTGCAGCCATCAAAACCGCTTAATATCCATAAACCCTATTATGGGCTGCACAACAAGTGATGCTTGACTTGTAAGTGTAAAGGCTTCTTAATTGGCTGTGATTTGCCTGACATGGAGTGATGGCTGTCGACGTCTAGTTCAGATGGGGCGTGCTGATTTTTCCGATCCTGTTTTTAGTGGCTGTGCATTCACCATAACTTAGACCAGGTCACGGGAGCCGGTGTCTATGACATTGCTCTGCAATTGTATATTCTGTAACTGTTTCATAGGCTAAGTATTTATGACCACCCTGAACAAAACATGTTTTGTGGTGACAAAGGTTTTTCAAAAGTGAATTTCTGAATTTTTTTGTCAAGTGGACTGATCATTAAATAAGTGGAAAACTAGAATAGTTTAATTTCAGACCTGTATTGAACTCAAGCCCCAGTCCTTCTTGCTCACATGATGGTATTAAAAAGTCAATTTTATTTATGGAAATAAAATTTTATCATCAGAGACAATAGGCTAGTTCTGTTTTACGGGGCGGCAGACTTTATCTTTTTAATAAAAACTCTGTGAAAGTTTAATTAATAAGGGACTTAAAACTGGGGTGATGAGCGAGGGAGTTGGGTCTTTAAAGGGGTACTTATTTTTCCATCTGGGCTATCCTACAAAAAAACTGTCAATTAGTGTCCTAAGCTGAACAGACAAAAACGTTATTAGTTCTTGCAAAAAGAATAATGGGTTGAAAGGTTTTGCTTCGGAGACAGGCAAAACCCCAAGCTTCAGTCTAATGGATTCTCATTTGGGTCCAACTGTTATCAAAGTTTGGATAAAAAGCAGTCTTGTTGGTAATTGCGATATAAGAAAAGCCAAGTGGTTGCAAATCAAGTCTGTATGAGACTTACACATTATTCTGAAATCATGCAAAATAATATTAATTAACTACTTGGGGTTTTATGGTTTGCTTGAGGCATTGTTGACTGTATTAGTTTCGCAAAGACACTTTGTCAAAGTGTACATTAGTGCGTGTGTCAACTAATCTTTGATCAGTCATTGTTTAACATGTCTATTATGTGTATATCACCCAGTAGAGTTGCGCTTAATGGCAGTGGTGCTCCCCCAACAGCCCAATATGCTCACTGGATCCAATTCAAATATTTCTTCTGTTGCATAATTGATATTCACAGCAATCTTTTTAATAGCACCAAGGTGTATGGTTTTAACAACACAAGTTTCACACAGGTCACCCTTAGTAATGCTTGATATGATACTGGAAATGACCCATAGCTCCAGCTAAATGTAGGACTCTTACCTTGAAAAGGCAAACTTGCACAGGATTTTTGTTTGCACTTTTTGTAAAACAGGTTGGAAAAGGTAAGATATTAGTGGATTATGTGTGTATGTATTAAGTGGCCATAGAGCAGTAATTTCCAGGCACTGAGCCCAAAAAGTGTCATTGAGGTTGTTCGGCACGCACAACGGGGGCTTTGCAACGCGGCGCGGGCGCTCGTGACTGATTGGTTACAGAGATCCTCCAATAAATTAATTGTTTCCACTCAATGGTTAAGTATGTGCTACTCTCCCAAATCGAGTGCTGGTACTTGGTTATTACCCTTTAATAGCTCGCTTGCCAAACTAACGATAGATTACTCCATGTGCAGGCTCAGATCAGAGAAGATGAATTGGCTATTAATTAGAGTTGCACTAAGAGGACACAGGGGAGAGACTACTCATAGCCATGCAATCCTGTTCAACCGAGACCCCCTTTTTTATTCTGACTGGGACATTCCAGGGCAAGGCCGGGTGCAGGTCATTTGTGCTTGACATTTATACTTGAAATTCTGCTCCGCTCCAAACTCGTCCACCATCTTGTGTAGCACAAAGGGGACAGCGGATGGCGGTTTTCCACCACGTGGAGTGAGCTGAAGTTTATCGCATTGTTTCACTTTGGTAGCGTGGACACAACAGGAAGAAAGGCGTGGTGAGGTTATTTGGCCCATTGAGATTCCTTAACAAAAGCCTCACGTTCGAAGGACTTGGATTTAGAAAGTTACAGAGGAAATATTGGACAGGGCCTGATGATTTGTGTGTGTGTGTGTGCGTGTGTGCTATTGTTTGGCTCACTTTTCTTTGCGCAGCTTCTGAATTAGGCCTTTTATTGCAATTAATTAAGCGGCCTATAGGAGCCGCTCCGTCTTGAGCTCATCCACACCGGATAAATAAGTCAGAGCGGGAGGATATATGTCCTTTTATTGGCCGGTTTGATCTCCCGAGGCATCTGTAGCGGGACAGAAGCTGTCTTCGGCGGCGAGACTCCGCCGTCGACACTCCAGCGCCATCACTCACGGCTTACGATTCTTTTATGACTCGTTTTGTTAAAAACCTCTTTTTTTAATGCAAGGTATCAGGAGTTATCGCCCGTCTATGCAAATGAGACAGTCCTGACAGTTTGTTATTCATGTCATCGCCTTTTTAAACACTTAAAGGCCATAAATCCCCCCCCTGACGACAGGGCGTCCTGAAATTGCCACTAAATATTATTAAATATTTTAACAAGTTCCTTGTAAATATGACTTAAATGTGCGAGCAATGCGCAGGAGGGAAGAATGGCTTTACATCAACTTATTAGAGCCCATTAAAGTGGCAGTGATTTATCATGAGAGGCAACTTAGTGCATCTTGTTTTTCTTCTGGCTACTTGTTATCTTACTTTGCCCTGATGTGTAATCACACGCAAGTGTTACACTTCATGTGTACCATTCCACAAGTTTCCGGTCCGTTCTCATTTGTTGAATATCGTTTGAAGATAACAAAAATAAGGATTTGGATTTGATACAATTTAAGGTGTTTCAGGGCATTGTCTCTTCTAGTAATGTAATTATGTTAGAAAACTGAATTTAATTCTGAATAATACCTAATATAATACAGTTAAATGACATCCATAGACATGGTGAAGCTCTTTGAAGTTGAATATTCTGAGTTGAGTACTAGTTGGGCCATTATATTTCTTGAAAGGTTTGTCAGAAACAGACTACCGTAGATTGAAGTGAGCAACACTGAATAGATGTATTCATTTGTAGTTGAGGCAGTTCCATCCTGGTGACCTGCGGATAATCTCTTCTCAAAGAAGCCACAGCGGAAAGTATCCCCGAGTACCAGCGGTCAACGGACATCTTGGAAAACCGTAATAACAACCGGTTGCCTGAAATAGAGTTGGGGTTAGGGTACAAAGTCACATATCTATTTAATAACAAAGTCAGGCGAGATGTCAAGGCGCTCAGTGGTCTAAAAATAGCCAACGCAGAGAGACGGTGTTGAGGTTGTGGTGCGTCGGTGTGCTGGCCGTGTTCGGGCTAAACGAAGGCTAGACTGAGCATTCTGATGCTTTCTGTCCGTCTGTGTAACCGCGTCTCCGCTCTGCTGTGCCGAAATCGTCGGTTTCTCCCCGAATAGCCTCTCATTTTGCTCACTTTAAGGTGGTTTTTGTAATTTATGATGGGAAGTTGAATCTCAAGTTCACCGTCTTACGGTTTGACCACATTGCACCAAAACTAGTTAATTCACGGGGCAAACAGCAAATTATTATGGAAAGCCAAAGATATATATACGCTGTATCTTTGCAATGATCATATCATTGCTGTCATATGTCATCATTGCTGTGTGTGTGTGTGTGTGTGTGTGTGTGTGTTCACATTTAGTTGAATACGTTTGGACTGTTTTCTAGTTTGGCCAACATGACGCTGCCCGGCTCATAAGCAATAAAACAGGATGAACACAGCACACACACACACACACACACACACACACACACACACACACACACACACACACACACACACACACACACACACCGCCTTGCCGTTGGAGGCCCGGGAGATGCACAGAAGAAGATTCACACTTATACTCTTTTCTTCTTCTTCTTCTTCTTCTTCCACAAAGCTCTTTTGCTTACCAGTACTGTCTATGCTCATCATTCTCCCCGGCTAGTGTGACATGACAACCGCCGTGTCAGCAGCTCCATGCATCTCTCCCCTTCCCGTCTCTCCAGAGCCCTCGGTGACTTTTCCCCGGGGTGAGCAGAATACGAGTGCCCCTCGTCTTGACTGACTATAACCTTGCCACCAGCCTGTGTGTGTGTGTGTGTGTGTGTGTGTGGGGTGGAGAGAGAGAGCCGTGTTGGTTGTGTGTGTGTGTGTGTGTGTGTGTGTGTGTGTGTGTGTGTGTGTGTGTGTGTGTTTGTGTCTGTGTGTGTGTTTTGTTTCCAACTCAAAAGACTCGGAACAATGATGACTCAAGCCTTGCAGACTAGTACACCTCAGGGGGAAATAAATGGAGAGAGAGAGAGAGAGAGAGAGAGACAGAGAGAGAGACAGAGAGAGAGAGAGAGAGAAGAGGAAAATAAAACAACAACAACAACAACAACAGAAAAAGCTAAAGCTAAGACGTAGATTTGTGGAATGAGGAGGAGGTGGAGGAGAGGCGGAGGTGGAGGAGCAGGAGGAGGTGGAGGAGCAGGAGTCCGGGGGACTAAAAGATGGAGCAGGTTTGGTCGTAGCAACGCAACACATTAGATTAGCGCGTCTCGTGCCCGGGGAGCGCTGAAAGCCACTCCAGATTGTATCTGTATCAAACGCTGTCCTTTTGGTTTCGGAGACAGTTGCCAGTCTCTTAAAAAAAATGTCCAAAGTAATTCTGAATCTGGTTAAGGGCCAGATACGGACGTCTGACTGGGCTGGAGGGCATGGCGGTGGCGGTGGCGGTGGACTTGTTATTAGTTTATATTAGGGTTAACTACCGGGACGTCTGTGTTGGTATTTGTGCGGTCGCTCATCTGAGCGCTGTGCACACGAATGTCTCTTAAATTATGTATTTTTCTGACACCGCCATATGGTACGGCAACTTGTTTGTCTTGGAGTGCACGGCGGAGAAATGCAAGCGCTTGATTGGATTACTGTTGGTGTGTATACATGGGAGACTCTCTTCAAACAATGCCCGTTTTTTTTGGGTAATTTCTCCTCGCTGGGGCGGGCGCTGTTGATGCAACTGTATGCAATGCACTTCTTCTGGCGCTCCGCTCGCTCCCGTCTCGAGGCGTGACAGGGTAAACATCACCAGGTGGTGGACAAAAGGGTGGACAAAATGGTGGACCTCCCAAAGACGGAGAAGTGGAGGCGGGGCGGGGCGGGCGGGTAGCCGGCCCTGGGACGTTTTATTTTTTTTAAATAGGGTCCCTCATCATTTTTTTTTTTTCCTCCAAAATGCCACAATAAATCCCAGAACCTTCTCCCCAATGCATAGATGATAAAACATGGCCCTAAACCGCACCTGATTTGTGGGGGCACCTTGCCAATTTTATTTGCCACTGTTAACATTTTCCTCCCCGCATTATGAATGGCGCCGGTGGGCAAGGAGGGGAAGCCGCAAAACAAATGGCCCGAGGTATGAGCGTAAACACGCCGCGCCGCCAGGACTCAAGAGGGTGTCGCGGGGGGGGGGGGGGGGGGGTGGGGAGCACAGATGATCTGCTGGATACAATGATGATTATTTTCAGTGATCCTTGTCAACATAAGCAACAGACGTCCAGTCAACTATCTCTAAACTCAGAACATAATTAGAAGGAAAGAGTTGTTTTCCATGCTCTAACAGAACTGCCTGGCCATCTATTATAGACTAGTGTCGCATAAGTCGAGCGCTTGCTGAGAACTCAACACTATCAGAGACTTTAGCATGAAATGTTGATGGAGAGAGTTTATTCTCTCTCTCTCTCTCTCTCTCTCTCTCTCTCTCTCTCTCTCTCTCTCTCTCTCTCTCTCTCTCTCCCTCTCTCTCTCTCTCTCTCTCTCTCTACTTCTTGTATTTGTTCAGGGCACTACATTTGAAAACAACGAGGAAAATGCGGCTACCGTAGGTTTAATATCTTCTCATGCAGGGGGCAAACTTGACAACGGTTATTCGTCAAAAGGATAATAATACCTCAAAGGTCAGGTCATAAGAAGACAATATCTGACGCCTGATGTTTATTGCATAGGTCAGCTAATACAGCCATTCAGAGCCCCCTGAAGACGAGGCTGGGCTACGGGGTGAGAGGCGTACTATGGACCGGCAAGGTGATACAAGTGAAGACCGCGTTTTGACATAAAACCGAGTATTCATCTCGTGTTCAAAAAGGGGAAATATTGTGAGGGGTGGGACGGGGGGGGCGGCCAACAGTTTAAACATGGGAATGAATGGAAATATCAGAAATTAAATAGAAAGAGATAGCCGCCCCCTCCTTCCCGCTTTTTTCTTTGCACCCCAAACGCCAGAAGTCAAGTCTTATAACAACCACGGCTAATAGGACTTGATCTCGGTCTTATTTGAAAATTCTCATTTTTACTTTAATGTTTGCCGTTCAAACGATCACGCGCCCGGTTGTCACATGACTCGCCATCACCAGCCACTAGGGCTGCCATCAGTCAGTGATTACTGCGATGAGGAATGAAACTCCCTGAACACAGAGCAGCCAGCGCCGCAGTGCTTTAGCTGTCAGCTTCCACTAGCGAGAGTGACCTCAGCCTACACACACCGTGAGGAGAAGAATCATACCCAATCACACACACACACACGCACACGCACACACACACATGCACGCACACACACACGTGCGATTAGAAATCCGTTCACTATTCATTAAAGCAAATTCTAACGAACGCGGGGTCCTTTTTGTTCACTTTGCTGAACGGGACGGCGTGTACTGGACTGCTACATGCTAGTGCTAGTTCCTGTTACTTCACAACAGGGCTGAGCAGTAAGGGGCCAGACATATAATATAGTAGTTGTAGCGCTGTAACGACGCGTCATATATTTAAATACTGAATTACCGTGTTTTAATACACGAGACGCGCAAATGAAGATTTTACTCTACTCCCATTCAATGTATTTTTCATTGGCAGGCTTTTAAGATTCTGTTGCAATAAGTAATTGTCAGGCTTCGTTGAATGAAAAATAAAGTTCATAAAACCATTGACTAGGCTATTGTAAAACCCTGACAACATAGTAAAAAAAAGCCACAGCGGTATATTGAATATATTAAGTCAACCAGCCTCACTTGACAGTTCAACTCCCATGTCGGCCAACAACACCCGGCCATGTTGTGCCCTCTGAAGCCCAGACACAGATCAGGGTGGGGGTCTGGCTGGTGGGGGGGAGGTTGGCGGTGGCGGTGTTAGTCTTGAGTCCTGGCGGCGCGGCGTGTTTACGCTCATACCTCGGGCCATTTGTTTTGCGGCTTCCCCTCCTTGCCCACCGGCGCCGTTCATAATGCGGGGAGGAAAATGTTAACAGTGGCAAATAAAATTGGCAAGGTGCCCCCACAAATCAGGCGCGGTTTAGGGCCATGTTTTATCATCTATGCATTGGGGAGAAGGTTCTGGGATTTATTGTGGCATTTTGGAAGAAAAAAAAAAAATGATGAGGGACCCTATTTAAAAAAAAATAAAACGTCCCAGGGCCGGCTACCCGCCCGCCCCGCCCCGCCTCCACTTCTCCGTCTTTGGGAGGTCCACCATTTTGTCCATCCTTTTGTCCACCACCTGGTGATGTTTACCCTGTCACGCCTCGAGACGGGAGCGAGCGGAGCGCCAGAAGAAGTGCATTGCATACAGTTGCATCAACAGCGCCCGCCCCAGCGAGGAGAAATTACCCAAAAAAAAACGGGCATTGTTTGAAGAGAGTCTCCCATGTATACACACCAACAGTAATCCAATCAAGCGCTTGCATTTCTCCGCCGTGCACTCCAAGACAAACAAGTTGCCGTACCATATGGCGGTGTCAGAAAAATACATAATTTAAGAGACATTCGTGTGCACAGCGCTCAGATGAGCGACCGCACAAATACCAACACAGACGTCCCGGTAGTTAACCCTAATATAAACTAATAACAAGTCCACCGCCACCGCCACCGCCATGCCCTCCAGCCCAGTCAGACGTCCGTATCTGGCCCTTAACCAGATTCAGAAGTACTTTGGACATTTTTTTAAGAGACTGGCAACTGTCTCCGAAACCAAAAGGACAGCGTTTGATACAGATACAATCTGGAGTGGCTTTCAGCGCTCCCCGGGCACGAGACGCGCTAATCTAATGTGTTGCGTTGCTACGACCAAACCTGCTCCATCTTTCAGTCCCCCGGACTCCTGCTCCTCCACCTCCTCCTGCTCCTCCACCTCCGCCTCTCCTCCACCTCCGCCTCTCCTCCACCTCCTCCTCATTCCACAAATCTACGTCTTAGCTTTAGTTTCTGTTGTTGTTGTTGTTTTATTTTCCTCTTCTCTCTCTCTCTCTCTCTGTCTCTCTCTCTGTCTCTCTCTCTCTCTCTCTCTCTCCATTTATTTCCCCCTGAGGTGTACTAGTCTGCAAGGCTTGAGTCATCATTGTTCCGAGTCTTTTGAGTTGGAAACAAAACACACACACACAGACACAAACACACACACACACACACACACACACACACACACACAGACACACGCGTGCGCACACGGAGACCAACACTGTGTCTCTCTCTCTCCCACACACACACACACACACACACACACAGGCTGGTGGCAAGGTTATAGTCAGTCAAGACGAGGGGCACTCGTATTCTGCTCACCCCGGGGAAAAGTCACCGAGGGCTCTGGAGAGACGGGAAGGGGAGAGATGCATGGAGCTGCTGACACGGCGGTTGTCATGTCACACTAGCCGGGGAGAATGATGAGCATAGACAGTACTGGTAAGCAAAAGAGCTTTGTGGAAGAAGAAGAAGAAGAAGAAGAAGAAAAGAGTATAAGTGTGAATCTTCTTCTGTGCATCTCCCGGGCCTCCAACGGCAAGGCGGTGTCTGTGTGTGTGTGTGTGTGTGTGTGTGTGTGTGTGTGTGTGTGTGTGTGTGTGTGTCCAGGTGAGTGCTGTGTTCATCCTGTTTTATTGCTTATGAGCCGGGCAGCGTCATGTTGGCCAAACAGTCCAAACGTATTCAACTAAATGTGAGAAACTCATTGTCCTGTTGTTGTCCACACACACACACACACACACACACACACACACACACAGCAATGATGACATATGACAGCAATGATATGATCATTGCAAAGATACAGCGTATATATATCTTTGGCTTTCCATAATAATTTGCTGTTTGCCCCGTGAATTAACTAGTTTTGGTGCAATGTGGTCAAACCGTAAGACGGTGAACTTGAGATTCAACTTCCCATCATAAATTACAAAAACCACCTTAAAGTGAGCAAAATGAGAGGCTATTCGGGGAGAAACCCACGATTTCGGCACAGCAGAGCGGAGACGCGGTTACACAGACGGACAGAAAGCATCAGAATGCTCAGTCTAGCCTTCGTTGAGCCCGAACCCGGCCAGCACACCGACGCACCACAACCTCAACACCGTCTCTCTGCGTTGGCTATTTTTAGACCACTGAGCGCCTTGACATCTCGCCTGACTTTGTTATTAAATAGATATGTGACTTTGTACCCTAACCCCAACTCTATTTCAGGCAACCGGTTGTTATTACGGTTTTCCAAGATGTCCGTTGACCGCTGGTACTCAGGGATACTTTCCGCTGTGGCTTCTTTGAGAAGAGATTATCCGCAGGTCACCAGGATGGAACTGCCTCAAGTACAAATGAATACATCTATTCAGTGTTGCTCACTTCAATCTACGCTAGTCTGTTTCTGACAAACCTTTCAAGAAATATAATGGCCCAATTAGTACTCAACTCAGAATATTCAACTTCAAAGAGCTTCACCATGTCTATGGATGTCATTTAACTGTATTATATTAGGTATTATTCAGAATTAAATTCAGTTTTCTAACATAATTACATTACTAGAAGAGACAATGCCCTGAAACACCTTAAATTGTATCAAATCCAAATCCTTATTTTTGTTATTTTCAAACGATATTCAACAAATGAGAACGGACCGGAAACTTGTGGAATGGTACACATGAAGTGTAACACTTGCGTGTGATTACACATCAGGGCAAAGTAAGATAACAAGTAGCCAGAAGAAAAACAAGATGCACTAAGTTGCCTCTCATGATAAATCACTGCCACTTTAATGGGCTCTAATAAGTTGATGTAAAGCCATTCTTCCCTCCTGCGCATTGCTCGCACATTTAAGTCATATTTACAAGGAACTTGTTAAAATATTTAATAATATTTAGTGGCAATTTCAGGACGCCCTGTCGTCAGGGGGGGGATTTATGGCCTTTAAGTGTTTAAAAAGGCGATGACATGAATAACAAACTGTCAGGACTGTCTCATTTGCATAGACGGGCGATAACTCCTGATACCTTGCATTAAAAAAAGAGGTTTTTAACAAAACGAGTCATAAAAGAATCGTAAGCCGTGAGTGATGGCGCTGGAGTGTCGACGGCGGAGTCTCGCCGCCGAAGACAGCTTCTGTCCCGCTACAGATGCCTCGGGAGATCAAACCGGCCAATAAAAGGACATATATCCTCCCGCTCTGACTTATTTATCCGGTGTGGATGAGCTCAAGACGGAGCGGCTCCTATAGGCCGCTTAATTAATTGCAATAAAAGGCCTAATTCAGAAGCTGCGCAAAGAAAAGTGAGCCAAACAATAGCACACACGCACACACACACACACAAATCATCAGGCCCTGTCCAATATTTCCTCTGTAACTTTCTAAATCCAAGTCCTTCGAACGTGAGGCTTTTGTTAAGGAATCTCAATGGGCCAAATAACCTCACCACGCCTTTCTTCCTGTTGTGTCCACGCTACCAAAGTGAAACAATGCGATAAACTTCAGCTCACTCCACGTGGTGGAAAACCGCCATCCGCTGTCCCCTTTGTGCTACACAAGATGGTGGACGAGTTTGGAGCGGAGCAGAATTTCAAGTATAAATGTCAAGCACAAATGACCTGCACCCGGCCTTGCCCTGGAATGTCCCAGTCAGAATAAAAAAGGGGGTCTCGGTTGAACAGGATTGCATGGCTATGAGTAGTCTCTCCCCTGTGTCCTCTTAGTGCAACTCTAATTAATAGCCAATTCATCTTCTCTGATCTGAGCCTGCACATGGAGTAATCTATCGTTAGTTTGGCAAGCGAGCTATTAAAGGGTAATAACCAAGTACCAGCACTCGATTTGGGAGAGTAGCACATACTTAACCATTGAGTGGAAACAATTAATTTATTGGAGGATCTCTGTAACCAATCAGTCACGAGCGCCCGCGCCGCGTTGCAAAGCCCCCGTTGTGCGTGCCGAACAACCTCAATGACACTTTTTGGGCTCAGTGCCTGGAAATTACTGCTCTATGGCCACTTAATACATACACACATAATCCACTAATATCTTACCTTTTCCAACCTGTTTTACAAAAAGTGCAAACAAAAATCCTGTGCAAGTTTGCCTTTTCAAGGTAAGAGTCCTACATTTAGCTGGAGCTATGGGTCATTTCCAGTATCATATCAAGCATTACTAAGGGTGACCTGTGTGAAACTTGTGTTGTTAAAACCATACACCTTGGTGCTATTAAAAAGATTGCTGTGAATATCAATTATGCAACAGAAGAAATATTTGAATTGGATCCAGTGAGCATATTGGGCTGTTGGGGGAGCACCACTGCCATTAAGCGCAACTCTACTGGGTGATATACACATAATAGACATGTTAAACAATGACTGATCAAAGATTAGTTGACACACGCACTAATGTACACTTTGACAAAGTGTCTTTGCGAAACTATACAGTCAACAATGCCTCAAGCAAACCATAAAACCCCAAGTAGTTAATTAATATTATTTTGCATGATTTCAGAATAATGTGTAAGTCTCATACAGAACTTGATTTGCAACCACTTGGCTTTTCTGTATATCGCAATTACCAACAAGACAGCTTTTATCCAAACTTTGATAACAGTTGGACCCAAATGAGAATCCATTAGACTGAAGCTTGGGGTTTTGCCTGTCTCCGAAGCAAAACCTTTCAACCCATTATTCTTTTTGCAGAACTAATAACGTTTTTGTCTGTTCAGCTTAGGACACTAATGACAGTTTTTTGTAGGATAGCCCAGATGGAAAAATAAGTACCCCCTTTAAAAGACCCAACTCCCCGCTCATCACCCCAGTTTTTAAGTCCCTTATTAATTAAACTTTCACAGAGTTTTTATTAAAAAGATAAAGTCTGCCGCCCCGTAAAACAGAACTAGCCTATTGTCTCTGATGATAAAATTTTATTTCCATAAATAAAATTGACTTTTTAATACCATCATGTGAGCAAGAAGGACTGGGGCTTGAGTTCAATACAGGTCTGAAATTAAACTATTGTAGTTTTCCACTTATTTAATGATCAGTCCACTTGACAAAAAAAATCTGAAATTCACTTTTGAAAAACATTTGTCACCACAAAACATGTTTTGTTCAGGGTGGTCATAAATACTTAGCCTATGAAACAGTTACAGAATATACAATTGCAGAGCAATGTCATAGACACCGGCTCCCGTGACCTGGTCTGGTGAATGCACAGCCACTAAAAACAGGATCGGAAAAATCAGCACGCCCCATCTGAACTAGACGTCGACAGCCATCACTCCATGTCAGGCAAATCACAGCCAATTAAGAAGCCTTTACACTTACAAGTCAAGCATCACTTGTTGTGCAGCCCATAATAGGGTTTATGGATATTAAGCGGTTTTGATGGCTGCACTTGCTGCCGAGATGAATGCTAAACTTAACAGGATACATGGCGTGTTTGTGAGAGTGCTTATGAAAGTCAAATAAAGTACATGTGTGCTCTCACACTCTCTTTCTTTCTTTCCATCTTTCTTTCTGTCTTGTAGTGATGTGAAGATTATCGGAAATGCAAAGAAGTGGAAACACTTCCACCCATGCTCCTAAATTCACGAGGAACACACCAATTCAGAGAGGTAAACAATTCCGGACATTTTATGCCAATTTTTTTGTGCTTCTGCAAAGGAGTCACATTACACATTGGAATGCCGTGTGACCAGGCAATCTGATTGACCCAGAAAAATTTAATGACGTCTACCAAATGTGTGTGTGTGTGTGTGTGTGTGGGGGGGGGGGGGGGGGGGGGGGGGGGGGGCGGGTGGTGACAGCTCCTCCACATTTTCCACAGCTCTCCACAAGTTTGCCATTCCCATTCAGAACACAATCTAAAATAAAATAAAAATGTTGTTCAAGCTACCACATCCCATTAGAAATCACGTCGAGTTCTCACTTCAAGCCTCAATTGGTTGAGATTGTACCGACGCATTATGCAGCAAAATGGCCGTTAACGGGGGTGAAATTAAAAAGAAGGGGGATAGAGAAATGTCTCTTGCAGGAAACACATTTTCTGTCTTCGACCGTGTACCTGGATTCCTTTTAACTAATTAGAAAAAGACAAATGAAGAGCAGCAAGTTGTCTATTTACATAACTCTGACCCGGTACTGTGAGGTGGATTTTGATGCATTGTTCCTTTGTGCGCGCAGCAGCTTATTCCAGCTTAATTTGTGCCACTGTGTCTTCCTGTGAGCAGACTCCAGTCATCTTTAAACGGCTCCATTTAAAATGCGATTTGATTATCTGCCAAATTGCTACCAAGTCTTTCCTTCTGTAGCTCTGGGATGGGGGGTAAAATTTTTAATTAGCATTTGCACATAAAAAAGAAAGGTCTTTGTTGCATTTTGTTCACGGCATCCCGGAATGACCACCGCTTTCAAAGAGTCATCACCCAAATGATTTCAAACTAATGGATCCAAGGGGAAAGGCGAGGGCTTGGCACGGAGGAGAAGGAAAACTAACAGAGGTCTTTGGTGGTGCTGGGGAATCACCCACAGGACGTGGCAGGTTTAAATAATCCAAAACTTTTCTTTAATCACAGTTTAGAAAATTGGCTGGGACCTTCGTCGGGAGACAGCTGTTCTGCCCCATCGCCAGCTAATGAGATTCACCGAGGGTTTCCCTTAAAATATTTACGCCGTCCCACGGCGCCGCAAATATTGTCCTAGAACGGGGAGATAAGAGGCGAGGAGGTGTGTTGAAGTTCTTCCTAATCAATTTGCTAATTACTGGAGCAGCTACAGGAGGAAGGCAGCGGTCCCTTCTGGCAAGCTGTATTCCAATAAACGCTGAAAATGTTTATTTACTCCCCGAGCCGGGAGGGATCCTGAAGAGGGATTACTGATTGAGGCGGACCTCGGCTGTGGTTGAGGTCATTGGCAGACAGAAGCCCGGGGACGTCTCTAAACACTAAAAGACTCTGCTAAGACATGCAGTCTTCGCTCCGGGATCACAGATGGCTACAAGACAGTTTGAGTGTTAAAACACCATGCTACTGTAATACATGTCGAATAATATGAACTAAAACACATTATCATCCACTGTCCTTCTCAAGTTTGGTTACGGTATATCCAAAGATGTCTGGGCAAATATGAAAAATGATGTACAACAAATAATGTAAAACAGATACACACTACACTTGCATATATGTAGATGATATACTAATTACCACCGGAGATGAACTATCGCTACCGTGGGGTTGGCACCGGACCGGAGAGGGAGGGCAAGGGGTCAAGACAAGGTCAGGCATTAAGGTTTGGTGTGTGATGCCCTCTTGCATATGGTGACCCCCACTCCTGACCTCTGGGACCAAGGGCAAAACGCAACCTGTCACAGGGCACAGGCCCGGTCTTCTCCAGGGTTAGGGGCAAAAGCTGCTCCATCTCTAAAGCGCCAAGTTATAAGTCTCTCTCTCTATCTCTCTCTCTCTTTCCAACTAAGAGAGGTCAAAGGCCACTGAAAACAGAGAACTATGGAGGGGGGGGGGGGGCATTAGTATAAGTCAATACTTGGCAGTGTTGCAGAAGAACATAAGGAAACACTGCAAGTTGTCGCCTTCACAGACACAGTACCAGAAGTACCTTATAGCCCATAAATGGTGCACATGTTCAACTCGTACGTACGTCCTAATGCTCGTGCTAACAAATCATTTTGAGGTTGATGCATCAGAGTTGGTTATTTTGCTGCCCCTAGTGGCCAAACTCAACCCTCCCAGCAGGAAATGAGCTTCACAGACAAACAAAAAATAGATCTTAGCCGTTTCTANNGGTGTTGCTTGGGGGGAGTTGGCGGTGCGGTGTTGAGCTGCCCGCCACCAACACCTTTTCGCTTGAGTGCCAGGCCGATTTGATTATATCTGACAAATAAGTAGGACAAATAAGATTATTACATTTAAATTGAATTGATATTTAATTGATACGGATGCGTTGAACCACATCTCCGCAAAATACCTACTACATAATGTTTCTTGTTAAAACTGGGCTATGGATTGGTGTGGCGTAACAAAGACAACAACACATATATTGTTCATTATGCGGTGTTTTATTCATAAGACACTTTGAAATCCTGCCACAAGAAAGGACATTCATTTGAGATAAACAACCATAATTAAACTGACAAATTTGACCGCCGTGCCAGAAAATGTAAGCGTTCATCCGTTTATCTGTTTTTTTCTTAAATTATTTTGTTTGAGGTTACCATCAGAAATTCCACCCGCTGTTTCAGTCGAAGACGGTTGAAACGATGATGAAGAGCAAACAAATATTTGAGGTATCTGCAAATGTGAAGCACATCTGTCAAACAGCCGAAGGGTGAAAACCAACACATAACAAGGCAACAAATGCTGATCCGGGACTTCTCTGCGGCAAAATAAAATATGGCTCAAGTTTTCATTAAGGTGCTATTGATTAGCTCTTCCTGGCAATGAATTATGGACGACATTAAATAAAAAGGAAAATATTTTTATGACTCTGTTCAGGGCCTGCCAGAATCCCCCTCATGCTCGCCCCGACAGGCATTTTGTTTTCGCTTGGATTTTTGTGGTTTCTTCTTTTCTATTCAAGAAAGAGGATTTAGCTGTGATTACACCACGGCCAGTGAGGATTCTAGCGGTGAGAGAGGTGTGCATTATATTCAGAGAACAGCGCGGCGGGAGTCTCAGCAGCGCTCTCTCTCTGAACTAATGTGAACATTTCCTCAGCACACATCATCAGCTGGCCAGCATTCTGTAACCCTGCTAACTCAGAACATACTAGCAAGCTTAACACAAAGAAAGAACTCCCCTTTCAAAACACAAAGCAATAAAACATCTTCCTGAAATCAACCGTCCTGGAAGGTTTGCCATTGGCATGATCACATCTGCTGGTCCACTGACATGGTGGTTATTACAAATGAATGTGAAATTGAGGTTCACAGTTGCTAAAGATGTCCGTGCAAAATTGTTTTTATTTCCATTAAATTAGTTACAACAAGACGGAGCTCACACAGCATTGTTGTGTATATATGTGCGGTATGCATTCAGTTTCAGATAATGATTTGTGCATGTTGTGTGCAGCACTGAGAAGGTTGCACAGATGACAGCTCAGCACAGAGCAGCTTGGTGTTGCAGTACCACACACGGCCACCAGGCTAAGGTTGGTCACCACCAGCCTCTGTGCTGCTCTGTGGGCTGCTTGACTTGACTTGGAGAATCTATCAATCAAAAAAATCAATCAATCAATCAATATAAATCAAGCCTGATATTTATTTGTCTTTATTTTGTTCTGTCAACTAGTACTCATTTATCATTTACATTTGTTTGGTAGCTTTGGCATCATTGGAATGAGGTGGCTTCATAGCTTTACGACAGTGTTTTCTATATCTTTACATCCACCTTTAACCAGTCCATCGAGTTTTGCTGGTTGTCACTGTCTGCATAAAAATATGACTAATTGTCTCGTTGCTGCGGCAGTTTTATTTGGTTGAGAATAGTTTTTCAAATGTGTTCTCTGGTGTTTCATTTCACATCAACACTGAATTGGAGATTTAAATGATGGTTAAAATATAATGTTGGCTAAAATATTTATCTGGTGTTATGCTAATGTCAGGTACGGTCTTGTTTAACCATTTGTTTGTCACGATTAAAAAAAAGATATATATATATATACTAACTTGACACATAAGCCCCTTTCACACAGGCAGTCTATCCCATAAATGTTCCAGAACATTTACATTGACATTTAGGGTATTTGGCAGACACTTTTATTTGTTGAAGGAGAGACATTGATATATAGCTGTGGTACATAAATATAAGAGTAGAACAGGTTTCAAGTGTTCATAATGGTAAGGTGAATAGAACAAGTTTCATAATTGCTAGGTTGTCAGCATACTAGCTGGGGTGAGAACAGAAGTACCATTCTGAACGCATTACCAACATCTAAGAACATATAATACGCTAAACAATGCCAAGTACAATTATTTACTGCCAAGATGTACAAACACGCAGGGGAGTGCTGGGGTGAGGAGAGGCAAGGCGATTCCAACTCTAAAGCTAACATTTCCTGCATGGGGTCACATGGGAACAGGGATCGACATCCCGATAAATCTGAAATTTCCCACCTCAAGACCTAGTAACATTTCCGGAACATTGCCGGTACACGTCTGTTTCACGAATGAAAGCTGCGACGTTCCCGGGAGATGCATGTAAAGGGACGCTTTCACGTTGAGCGGGCAAAGCAATCGCAAGATTCCGATGACGATGTATTTTGAATCCGATACGATTTAGCTGAAGGCACCCATGCTCTTCAGGTGATTCGATAACAATTTTTTTGAAAGAAGCTGCACAGATTCAGAAATAAGGGAGCTCCTCTCAGTCAGTCCTTTCAGTTCTTCTTCTTTCAAGTGTTATGGCGGAGACATCCATATGTGTTGCATTACCACCACCTGCTGGATGGGACCTTGGCACATTTATTCCGGCGTTGCTATGCCACGTGTGAAAGGGCGGAAGAACGAAATGTTCCGTAACGCAGCTGTATGTCTGAATAGCCAAAACCACTCGTGGTGCCGGAAAGGTTGTCCCAGTAATTTACCGTGAATTATGTGGGAAAGGTGCTATCGTAGAATTCTTTCAGAAGCATCTATGACCAAAACTGCAGTAACTTCAGAGGAAGATAAAGAAAAGATGCGTCACTGGCTTTTCAAAGAAAAATCTTTGACACAATGAGGGTGTTATTAAAAATGAAGCCGCGCCACGAGGGTGCGGCAGGAACGACGACTCAAACTCTTCAACAATACTGTGGGATCTGACATTCAGGACATATGAATTTCATAAATGCCACGAAGATGAAAACAGAAGCTATTGTTCTCTTTGTAAAGTGCTCAAACTGGTTCCTCAAGGACAAACTGCAATGAAAATTATCAAATGTACGTATGATTATGAATCAGGGACATAAGTCATTCGTCTTTCAATCCCTTTCCAAACTGCCAATTGTAAGCTTTTTAATTCAACAATATTGAGCATGAATGGTTTGTGTAATGTACACACTATTTTGGGTGGTAATGACAGTAGCTGTAACATATTCTAAAGATTTCTGTATTAATCTGACGAAATGAGGGCTGAATTGAACTGTTGAATGTACTTTTGAAGAACGTACATTCAACAGAACAAAGTTACCAGATTTGAATATTTTATCAGTATTATGTATTATATGGGTACATTTGTTTTCTTTTATTCAGCAAGATACTTATATCTGCTTATGCAGATATATCATAGTCACAATTAAGACATAAACTTCATTCACTTGATGAAAAATGTTTTTTTCAAGAGAGCTTCGTGAGCTGTGAGTGTGATTCATAAAACTACTTGGTGACTGCTAGCGTGCTTCCGTGTTCAGACTGCAGGTACTTAATGCTCCAGGTGTTTGGAAGATTTTCTAGAAGGACAAATGGAAAGGGTGCCATGTCCCTCGAACACCCCATTAATACAACGTGTACGCCCTCCACCTCCACCGAGCTGCAAAAGTACATTTTTTATTACAGAATGTTGTCTTTGTCAGGCATAGCTTTCAGTTTACGTTTTCTGGTAATTACAGTGTTGAGCACACTAGAGTGGCACAAATGTGCACTTTGGGGGAAGAATTAGTTGGCTGACTGCCCATCAGGACTGGTATGGTCTGGTCACGATACAAGTGACTGAGTCAACACTCAAACATCTCTGCTATGCTCCTGAGAGTTGGTTCCCGACTCACTCATAAAAACTACCTGCCGAATATAAGATTTGTATTTTCATATGAATTAGACTAGGGTGTTATCTTGTATATATAAAATGTATATTATAACAGTAGGTTTTCCTTGGGAAGAAATTAGCTGGAAAACAAACAATCCAGAATTTGTCTAAAATGTACATTAGCCTGACATCATGCATGAGGGTGTTGTTGCCAAAGAAGGGTCGATGGTTTCCAAAAGTATCCAAAATGGGTTCAGAATTGTCTAAAGCTGAGGCACGCACACATACACCTTTTAATAACAGCAGGAAAGTACACATTGAATTTATCTTTGAGGACCCCATCATATACAATTACTGGTTTGTAATGGCATTGCATTTTATATATATATAAAATGCAATGCCATTAATGAAATTACTGCTCTGATATCTTAATGCAATTTCATGTTTTTGTGATTGTTTTGTAATAATTTAGGCTAAGGCTAAGGGTGTTTAGTTTTGTTACACTATGACCACGGCTCAACACAAACATATGCCTGCGAACGTAAAAGATCCATGACCTTGACTGGCATGCTGACATGTGCTTGGGGAAGGTCGTTCTGCACAGAGGTCACCATGGGACAACAGAGGTCGAGGCGCCGAGCATCACCACAGCTAGGGCCCATGGTAGAGCAAGAGAGAGAGTGTGTGAGAGAGAGAGAGAGAGAGAGAGAGGATGCAGAGCAGTGATTAAAGCCAGTTCCTCTTTATTACATATGGAATGTCCTCCTAGCTTGATTGAATATCCGCATATTGCTGCCATTACCGCCTCCCACTAGAGCCCAGAGTTTTTAATAATTTGGCCAGCACGAAGGAGGCAGATGAGAGACCATCAGTTACCATCAAGTTACTTCCGTCCAGGTCTTCAATCTCTGAAGCACGGCTGTCCACGTCATTTCCAAAGCCACGTAAAATTGCACGGTCGCAGTCGTTGGATCGCTTCGTCGAGACCTCGTCAATATACAATATTCAACCCGGCAGATACCAAGTCAATACTTGGCAAAAGGAATAGTCTATATACCGTGTGCAGTGTTTATAGTATGAGCATGTGAAGGGGAAAAAATAACAATAAGTAATCTCATACCATTTAGCTGTTCTAAGCTAAGTTAATGTAATCCGCTAATGTTTGTGTAAACATCATCATGCAAAAATCTATTGTTGCATTAGCCTTGAAAGAACAATAATAATAAAAATGCTATAATGGTTTTGGCTTCCTTTCCATAAATCATGGGCGCGAGGTGTGTGTGTGTGTGTGTGTGTGTGTGTGTGTGCGTGCGCGCGCGAATGCGTTTGTGTGTGTTTCCCAGCACAGGTTAGATCATTGCATGATGCCCCCAACGTCACTTCACCGTGACGCGCGTCAAGTCCATGCGCGAATGCGTTTGTGTGTGTGTTGCGTGTGCATGTGTGTGTGTGTGTGTGTGTGTGTGCGTGCACGCGTCCGCCGCGTGCGCGTGTAATGGGGGTCGCGGCGGTGGGAGCGTCTCAACTTGCAGTGTACACCATTTCAGATCATCTGGGTATTGCGAGAGGAGGAGGAGGAGGAAGGAAGGAAGGCTGAATATTGATGATGTTGTAATGCTGTGAACAATAACCAGGGGTGCAGTTGGCTCTGCCTCGCGCAGCTTTTTGAATGTGGTCTGAAATATCTTGCTGCGACGCGTCCCCCCGTTCCACCGTTGACCCTCTCGCTGAGCATGACATAAGGCGCTTCTTCCGTTTCGATGGCCACTCATGCACGTCCGGGCTTGTAAATCAACGTGTAAAAATGCACGGAAATAATGACGTGGCGAAGATTTACCGTAACACTGGGAAATCCGAAGAATTCCGAAGAAAGCCCTACATCGAGGAAAAAGGAAAATGTATTGACGTGCAGTATGTTGACACTAGCCGGCCACTATGCGTTGCTTTGGGGGGGGGGGGGGGGGGGGATATTTTAACCATATAAATATATATATATTACAGTATATAGTCTGTAATGTATATGATCACAGCCTCTGGATTGTGGCTTAATAGTCTTTCTATGCTTTACGTTTGTATGTTTACATCGCAATCGTCACACAAATGTAAATGCCATGTCATATGAACATATATTTATACATATACAGTATGTTTATTAACAGTTGATGAACCATATGAATAAATATAGAGTGTGTACAGCCTGTGGATGTGTTAAATAGTCTTTCCACGCTGTGTTTTGAACCCGGGGACTCTTCTCCATCGCAGCTCCTCTGAGCCTGAAGAGGCTGCAGCTCCACACAGTCTCCCACTCTGCACTGCGCTGTGGGTGGAGGAGACAATATTGTAAAATATGAAAATTTAAAAAAAAAGAATACGGTGAAATTAATAATCCTTTCTAGTCCGCATAATCACTCGTTTTGAACTTAAACCGAACAGGGCAACAAAACAAATCATTTTTGGGGAAAGAATACATGTATTTTAATGCCCTCAAGCTAAACTAATTAAAGACGACACCTCATTTGCATAAATAAGCATTATAATTTGCATGCAGGCACGGGGGAATAGTGTGCGAGAAAAGAAAGCAATATTTTGCAGCCCTGCTAATTTCATTTTATTTGGGATTTGAGCTTAATAAAGATTCATTTTGGAGGGTGCTGGGGAGGAGGGGGGGGGGGGGGGGGGGGGGGGGGGGGAGGCAAAGAAACAGCAAGGGGGGGGGAATGTGAACTATCTCCAAAGATGCAGCAGGCCTGCATTCAGACGTCCCCGTCAACATATGACTCCTAATCTGAAGTGGCAAGGCCTGGCCTGACTCCAACACCCAACTCCTTGAAAGGTAACCAAAAGGAAAAAAAAAGAGCCCAATTTATTAGCATGCAGTCCATTGCTGGGGGGGGGGGGGGTGGTGGTGGGGGGGGGGATTAATGGCAGTGACTGATAATGACTGTAATCGTGGCACAAATGGGGTGTTGAAATAGCAAACAACGGGCACAAGGCATGTAATGGGGATTTTATTAATTACCCGAGGTCTCTAGCATGAGCGGGCGCTCCAGGATTTACTGTGGTAATGCCAGCCAGTTGAGGAGGGGTCGGCCAGTCCACTCTGACAAGGAAACGGGGGGGGGTGCGGGGGGTGGGGGGGGTCACGGTGGGGAACACCACTATGGGGTTGAATTGAGTAATGGGCCGTGCTGGCGGACTTGCTGTGAAAGTTTAGCTGAGGTATGAGGCGTGCGTGTGTGAGGTGGCTTTTACTGGAACGCCCCACCCCCCCCCAAAACAATAAAGGACATTGCAGTGATTCAGATTGGAAAGTCTTTCAACATTTAGCCAAACTTTGGAGGACATCTTTGGACTATGACTCAACCGCTTTGAGGAATTGGCCAAATTCTATTCTGAAATCGTACATTTGAAATGATTAACAGATTGTATTTGTACAGCGATTTTATCCAAAGCTTTACAGTTGGCTGACATTCACCCATTCATACGCCGACGGCGGTGCCAATCATGCAAGGTAACAACCAACACGTCAGGAGCAGTTAGGGTTAGGTGGCGTCTTGCTCAGGGACACCTCAACACTTAGCTAGGCGGGAAGCCCGGGGATCGAACAGCAAGCCTTCTACCTCCTGAAGGTACGGCCACACATTTAAGTCCATTTGAATTCACCCAAAGCAACATACAGTGAATTTAGACACCTGCCTCTAAGGTAGACCTGCTACTACCTGAGGGATGGATGGAACCCGAAGGCTTCCAGTGGGCTGGTTGAGCACCGTGGCATTCATCGTCACCCCATGGGGTGGGCTGCGGTGCAGGGAACTTCCCCCGCGCGGGGTGTTTGTTTTCCAGTCTGGAGGAACATAAGGCAACATTATCAGGTGGGGTCGCCTGCTCACGGCAGCCCATCTCATCAACAGGAAGGGATTGATTATAAGGTCTCCTTTATTACTCCCCGCATCGTTAATGGATGCTAGACTTTTGAAAATGGAAGGAACAATTTGAGCTTTACTGCTTCGTGGCCACGACAGATTTATATAAATCAAACCACGGATGTACATTTTCCTTTTCTTTTTTTTCTTCCAGTAAAAGACTAAACCACTCTGTGCATGGCTAATCAACATGTTTACATTCGAAGCACAAGCTATATACATGCACTCTGCAATTGACTGGATTCTATGCTGATGGATAAGTGGGCTTTAGAATCATTCTATTCTTTACTTTTTCAGTATTTAGGCTTGCATGTATGGATTTTTGACAGAGTTTGACTTGATGTAGTGTCTGACAATTTAGAATTTTACATCATTACTGGTAAATAAGTACAATATTTCCATCCTACTTTCTAAAAGTCATGTTATACATTCACTCATTCACTCATGATTGACTGTTGTCTCTGTCCATCTCCCAAAAGTAAGCAGGTGGGTTTTATTTCAGGGTGTAAATGATGGAGAGGCTATAGAGAACCAAGCAGATAAAAGTGTGACAGGGATCATGGCATCTGGAGTGACATTGAAGTTTGTTGTGTCTTCAATTCAATATCGGCGGCAATTAAACTAGATAATCATCCACTTTGATTGCTGTAGTTAACAAAGTCATGGCAGTCAGCATAACATTTCATTTTTTTATTAGCCTCATCGTTGATTATGTGATTTTATGATTGTTCTGGTGAATCTATGGACCTCGATAGCAACCTTTGAAAAACAAAAGTACTGATATTGCCTTTATGGCCCAAGTAGTAGTTAAGCGTAATCATATGTTTATGTGTTCAGTCAAGAGAGAATAGTTTGAACGAGTTTATGCTAATTAGAACATATTTGATGATTAGTAACCCAGAAACAACAAAGCTTGTTGAATGAATTCTTTATTCTTCTGACTTAGAAGGAGAGGCCCCAGTTTTACACTGGTTCTGCCTTTTCAGACGTTCAGGACAGGCAGGTGACCTCAGATGCCTCTCCAACATAACGTGGCTTAGCGTGACAAAGGTGTGGATGTGGTACCTGACATCTCTGCCTTAGTGGTAGGTAGGTCGGTATTAGCCATAAAATCTCACTGTTCAGGTTCATGTTTTTTTTTCTTTCTTTCATCAGAATCCTTGATATAGTCTGGGATTCTTACTCCATCTCCTTTATTATATTATGAAGGTCCACAAGCAATGTCCACAACCTGTCCAATATCCAATCGTAGCATTAATACTGTATTCAAACGCACACCTTTCTCTGAAGCCTTCTGGAAACAAAAGGAGACTTTTTCTAAGCGTGAACCCCATTAAAGTGAAGGGACAACAGAGGCTGTTTCAAAGACCGTCAACGGTCTTCACACACCTTATTCACAACTTTAATCTCACAACGTTTGATATCCACACATGTTTAGCTCCAATTAGCATGAAGATCATGCTCTGGCAACTTTTACAAACTACCTTCCTTTTTAATTCTAAATGTCTTTTATAGAAGAAGGTTTTTATGAGCAATACATGAAACATTGGCCTTCCCCGGTCATTGAATTGTTAACATTTCACAGCATTCTGTGATGTGTCTTTTATCCGTAAAATCAAAATATGCATTTCTTTTACGAGCTGCTGTTGACTCACATGTCCCAACAAGGCTCCCAATAAACCTCCAGAAGATAACAAGGTAATATCAATTACCAGGTAGTGGTGGTGGGTTCAAATGGGAACCCTTATATTATTATTATGATTATGATTATTATTATTATAAGCTACATCTTCAAGAATAAGCTGTTATTCTTAAAGCATCGTCAGAAGTTAAGTTATGATTATTGCTCTGCTCTGCTGTCTTTATGCGGTACTGTAGTCCTCAGCAGAGGTGCGGTGTCCACACACAGCTCATTTACTGCCGACGGAACAGAACAATGTGTTGCTGCTACCCTCTGTCCGTCCTCAGAGGAGTCCCGGCGTAGCGTGGCGCTGAACACGGCGGCCCGCAGTACGCCGCTGGAGGAGTCACCTCTCCCATCGAACGCGTTGTTTGTCTCTTCACCTCAAGGACCTGTTCCATGGGCGTTCCGTGGGGTGGCTCCTCTCGCCGTGAGGTCATGCGTAAGAAATGTATTGAAAAAAGAGGCATGCCGTAACATAACAAAACGGGTTTCGTACGTAATGGTGGAGATTTTTTTATGTCTATATACTGTATATATATATATATATATAACTTAGTCTTCAGACGTGCCAACAACTGCTCTCTTTATGCGTTGCCCTGGCATTTTTTTCCCCTCCCTCCCCCCCTTTGACTCCCCTTTCAACTGGAGTTTGAAATGTTGAAAAGAGAACCATTCTTTGACAATTCAAGTACATAGAGATGTGCCACAAGGCCTGCAGCAACACACACACACACACACCACACCACACACACACACACACACACACACACACACACACACACACCACACCTTGAAGTATCCTCTTTTTTGGACCGTTCTTTCCTAAATAACCGGTTCGTGTTCGTCTTGATGTCAACATGTAATTCAATTGGTTAAAGCCCATGTACTCTTCATATACTGATCTTCATTTATATGTGATAGGGATTGATGCAACTGTAGTTCTAATAGTAATGTGTAAAACTTTATAGATTTCAACTCTGGCCCTATTTGGGCTTTTACAATTGAAGTCCAGATTAAATAGACAGCTTTTAGTTATCATTAAACCACAATACACTACCAGATTGTGGAAATACAATAAATACACTGGACATATGCACAATTACACCAATACACATACCACAGTTCATTAACCTAGGCCTATTTTAGAGTATGATAAAAATGCTAAAAATGGGTTCCAGTTCTGGTTTACTTTTAGTCAGCCACTTAACCGTTATTGTAAAAGATTGTAATTATTTACATTTCAGTTGGTAATGTTGTGTTCCAGTAGTTGACAGCCCTGTATGGAGAAAGCTGATCCAAATATAGATCTACTATGGGCTGTTTTACCGATGCCAACTCCCCATTGCTCCTAGCTGCTCTATTACTAGTCTCACAAATGTAGATTCATGTCTAAAGTCTATGGCAGATGAGCTCAGATCTGGGTGAACGGGCATTTCACTTTCGCTTCGTATTTTTCCGGCGGGGATCTGTAAGTGCGTAATTGGAGAACACAAAGTCGGCCAGCAGTGGTAAACTGGAAAAAAAAAGTGGAAAAGGTTTCAAACCAACTCTGTGTAGACTGGCCACTGTTATTAATATCCCCTTCTGAAAGCTTCATCCTATCGCACAAATTAGTTTTTCTTCAAAACAGGAAACAAGATGTAACTCCGCCCCCCCTTGCACTTGTTGCCCTGGCTCTGTGCCGTCTCCGCCCCCCCAGCAGATAGTAGGACTGCTGGATCCTAGAATTCTCTGTTCATGTCTTGTCCTTTGGGATCTGGAAGGCTAGCTCTAGGCCCTCAAATGTTGATATAGTTGAAAACTAACTTGAGAAAACTAAACAAAAGACTTTGCAGTGCCTGATTGTATAGAAATGTGCAGGTTATGTTTATAATTGTGCTACTTACTGTACTGCTATTTAGCAGATGCTTTTATCCAGTTAACTTCTTCGAGGACGCCTACAGGTAGACTGAGGACCTCAGGGTTGGAACCTGCAACCTTTCAACCGGGAGTCAAACATCCTAACGAACTCAGCGACATCCTAATGAACTTCCTGTCTGCCCCCATCAATGCAATTGTGTGAATGTGAACGCGCATGTGGGTGCTGGTGCGTGGTGCTGGTGCTGGTGCGTGGTGCTGTGGTGGGTGGTGGGTGTTGGTGGTGGGTGGGTGGGTGGGCGGGTTGGTGAGTTGGTGGTGGAGGTTCGCCCTCCCCTGCTGAAGGGAGGAGGTGTCTCAGCCTGGCACATATTGCCTCACCTGGTGCCGTGTTTACCTCAGATGGTGGGATTAGGATGCAGCCTGTGTGGAAGACAGCCACCCTAATCCGCCCTCCAGCCTCCAGGTACCCAGGCACCGCCTCCACACAGACCTCCCCCGGGGGGGCGGTTGAGTACCAGCAGCGTTATAGTGTGTGTGTGTGTGTGTGTGTGTGTGTGTGTGTGTGTGTGTGTGTGTGTGTGTGTGTGTGTGTGTGTGTGGTGGTTCGTCGTGGTGTGGAACGAGGCAATATTTTGACAACTGTGCAAGGTGTTATTTTCTTTTATGCAGCTGAATAGCAGGTGGGCTGGGTTAGGACTCAGTGGGGGTGAAACTCTTTGTGGGAGTCTTTGTGTGTGTGTGTGTGTGTGTCTGTGTGTGTGTGTGTGTGTATGTGTCTCTGTGTTGCGTGTGTGTGTGTGAGGCTGGTTACACTCAGCTAATCACTGGTGAATTGGAACGGGAAGGGACCAATCAGCTCCCATCAGCTGCTGTCATGTGACAGACAGGGATGATGAAGTTATAAGTTTAAACGATTATTCCTTTAATTCATCCCAGATGGGAATCTTCTTTGGGAAATGTACCTGTGCTTTTGCACCAATGTACGCATGTACAGTACAACCTAGAACTGGATGGATGAAAAATCATACAAAATATGTTCAGCAAAATCCATGTAAAATAAATAAAAATCGAATTGGTAGCATCTTGTGTCCTTTGATAGCTCTGCAATTGCAGTTATAAATTAAAAGTTTGGGCTGCGGTAAACATGATCAACTTCATCTTCATATTTATTTTTTGTCCATAGACTCCGCCCATAACTCCACTAACTACAAAAGCAGATGGAGGAGGAAATTTCTTATTTATGCAATATGCAGACAATTAAGTCCTTCTCATTAGTGATATAATGAGATCGTAATTAGCAGTAGTAATTATGAATTGATAAGTAACAGAAATGTATTTAATACATTTCTTTTTGCTTATTTACTTATCAAAGCAATTTCAACTGGCAATTAACAGTCACATAGTTTTTCATAGTTTGGTCATAAGTTGCTTTAATAGTTTATTTATTTACCTCACAGTTTATTCTCGCCATTTATTCATTGATATAACAATACATAAACGCAATGATACATGTCAAAAGAACAAAACAAAAGGTGTACATTTGACATTTTCTCACTGTTTGTGGATAAAAACTGTCTGCCAAGTGACAAGCTGTAGATGTACATTTTACATCGAAATGCTCCATGCACTCCATGGAGAAGCGGTCAAGTCTAACGCGTGGAGAGGTGATGATGGAAGAAATGAATAAAGTTAATCATATTCCTAGTGAAGAGAAAACACGTCGATGCAAACCAGAGCCCTACATCAAATGGGGTGGGTGGGTGGGTGGGTGGGTGGGGGTATGTAAACTAAACTACAATGCAGGTGGTGTTGAGTTGTGAAGCTAAATCTGTTTCACCAACCTATCACGCGGTGAGTTTAGAGTGTCGACTGAGCCCGGGAAGGATGGACTAAAGTGATGCAGTGCTTTATCTGTAGGGAGCTGCTGTGTCGACCCGCATCTACACTGATCTACTGGGCTGTTCCTGCACACCGCTTTCATCTGCTCGCCCCTCGCTGATCGTCTTTGACTTAATGGCCTTACAGGGGGAGAGAGAGGGAGAGAGAGGGAGGAAGAGAGAGAGAGAGAGAGACAGAGAGAGAGAGAGAGAGAGCGTATGTTGTGTTCTTTGATGTAAATACCCTGACCAGTTTTCCTCAAAGAAATGTAATTTGCAATAAGATCACAAGATGCGTGACACATTTTCAGTCACTTTTTATATTTGATTTCACTAAGCGAGAGGGATTTGTTAAGGGAGAACTTCACTGGGATCGGAATACTTGCAACCTCCAGCCTATTTGCCCATAATTTCGGGTCTAAGTGAAATTGAAATTCAGCCGTCAGCCGCGAAATGGGCTGCAATGCAACCTTTGGGGCATTCGTGCCCCGTCAATGTACTTCCTCTAAAAGTGCTAGTTTTTGCCACTGACAGGCTCGGATTGTTATCAGATTTATAGCATCGGATTGTTATTGTAAGTGTCGATCTTGCGCAATACCTGACCAATTTCAAAACTTGTCCACCAATTTCTAAACTTGTTGTCCGCATTCGTCACTTAGACGCAAAATGAAGGGAAAATGGAT
>PIJE02001016.1:94137-96637 GCA_002895965.2 Coryphaenoides rupestris | reverse complement strand
TCCGGGGCATGGCAACGTGATGGTCGCCAGGGGCAACCCCGGAGACGCCGCCCAGCGTACCACGGTGTCCGCGGCGGGGCTCGTGGCAGCGACCCTCCGCCGGCGTGATCGCCTTGTCTCTCTCCGCCCGGCGATTCACGTCCCCCCCCCATGACACTCTCTCTCTCTCTCTCTCTCTCTCTCGGCACTCTCACTCTCACCGCTTTTTGGTTATTCATGTATGCAGGAATGGGAGGGAGGTGATTGATACGACGGCCTGTGTGTACTGTAGGCAGTGTGGAGTTCCCTTGTCTCTGCGGCTTTAGACGGAAGACCGCCGTCTGTGGGCTGTGAGATGGGTTCTGGCTCAGCAGTGAACCACAGGGAAGAAGCTCTAAAGAGTCAATCAAGACAATCAAGGGGACGATGAATTTAACTAAAATCGCAAACGTGACATCGCTGTGCTAAGTTAAATCTGCAGTATGTTTCATGGTTCACCTTCACTTTGTTCAGTTTTGAACCCAAAACCGTCTCGGACCGGTCAGATTTGTCCCAGAGCTTCTGCGTGGAGAGAGGGATGGATGGGGGAGAGTGATGCAGCAAACAGATGTAGCATTTTCTCCCAACAAGGAAATATTTTATTCATGATTTACATGAATGATAAATCTTCAGAAAGTCTTAGTGCTGATGGGCATACACAATTAAACATCTGTCTTCCTCAGAATAATTAATAGCAATCGCAGAACTCCTGGGAGTGCATGTGGAGGGTTTTTTTTTGCCTCTCACTTTGCTTGATTTAATTACTGATCTAAAAGTGAGGGATTCTCTAAAGAGGACAATACTAAATATAATAAATATATACCGGCCATGTTCATATCCACCCTCCTCCGGGAACATCCAAACAATGTGTTTTTGTGGGCGGTTCTTCTCGGGACCGTCTGCGCATTCCACCAGACCTTGTATCAAGCATCCAGCAAATATTTCCAAATGATCATTCCCAGTGTCCCGTATGAATATTTCCATAATGTCGTCCCCCCCCCTGCCCCCCTCAAGTGGCTGGCTCCGGGGCTCATCTCCATACCGGGAGGGTGGGTGTGGTGGGGTGAGGTTGGGTGGGGGTGGGGGTGGGGAGGTTGGGTGGGGGTGGGGGTGGGGGGGCGGTGTGCGGGACAAGGGCATCCGTGTGCATGTCAATGTGGAGATCACCAGATCGTTTTCATCGGAGATGAAGCCATCAGAGGTCACCGCCATCCAAATGACCTAACCTTGCAATGTAACACCTGGGTGTAAAAGTGGACTCACCCTATCTGCTCGCAGGGGTGTAATGCACCTCTAATGTCTAAAGTGTGAAGATAAAATAAGAGTTATAGGCCGGGCGGCCGGGCCGGGGGACGCGTGGGGGAGCATTGCTGTGTGTCGGAGAATACTGTAACTCTATAGGGTGAGACCTCTGTGTTGCTATCACCCGAGGTGACAGACTATTGCCAAAGTGCTGTATTTGTTAGAGCCATTATGAAATCAAGGGGGAGAAAAGGGCCACTATCCAGTTTGAATTGATTCCTGGAAAACGGCAGAAGTGAATATGCTTTCATTTTGATGGTATTACCATGGACAAAATGCGTTGTGTCAGGTTCACTCCTCCATTACTTTGCTCCATTAGGGCCAAACTGACTGATTTTATTTTTGCACAGTCTATTTTGTGTGATAAAATGAAAATCTGAGAGCTTTATTAAGTCTGAGTGACACCGAGAAACCGAGAGCCAGCGGGAAAGTAAGTCATGTGAGATCTGGTTTCAGTTCATTTTTGCCTCAATTTCCCCTCCTCTGATCAAATACGGCTCTTTCCAGACGCGCCTTAATGGGAGTGTCAAGTTCACCCAGAGCCTCCCTCTTCCCCCTGGTTCCATTACCCCGGCCCAACAAATGCTGCTTTTCGGCTCTACTGTAAATGCGCTTTTCAGTCAAATCAAGTGAGTTGTAATTGAGGCTATATTTGAGGCCATTCCACTGCTCCCTCCCCATCCATCCATCATCCGTCTTTTCCTGCCGACGTTATGTTGCCACAGAGGATGACCTCGTCTTCTATTATCCGCCCCTCTCCTGTTTTTTTCTATCTTTTTTCCGTGTGTGTGTGTGCTGTGTGTGGTGTGTGTGCTGTGTGTGTGCTGTGTGTGTGCTGTGTGTGTGCGTGTGTGTGTATGGGTGCTCTTTTTAGTAATGCTTTTTAATGCCGCCCCACTCTCAGCCAAGCAAACATGAGCAGCGCAGCCTCGGGTTCAGGGCCTTTCAAACAGCCTTTCAATAAAACAAGCTCAGCTGTGAAACCTCCGGGATCTCCTCGCGCAGGGAGGCTGCCCCCGCTGAAACCCACCCCCCCTCCCCCCCCTCTCCCCGTCCTCTCCCACCCTCTCCCTCCTCTTTCAAAGCCTGCAGCTTTTTGCGGTGCAAAAAGCTGCAGGCTTTGAAAGAGGAGGGAGAGGGTGGGAGAGGACGGGGAGAGGGGGGGAGGGGGGGGTGGGTT